>JAZHYW010031102.1:0-35882 GCA_037355805.1 Ixodes ricinus | reverse complement strand
TCACTACTCCCGATCTCTGCGTTTCCGGCTTTTATACTGGTCGTTTTGAACGTACTGAATTTCTCGGTGACTCTCTAAACCATAAAAAATATTCCCAGCATATTGATTTTTTTCGAGCAATGCCATACATCGGAGAGCATTTTTAATGGCTCACGGAATGAATTTCTTACTAAAAAGAAAACGCTCGATCATACCGTAATTATTTGAAAGCCAATAAATCGAGCCGCTCCAATGCGGGTCCAAGCCATGAGTTTGTTTCCCCGCAAGGCACTTCGTAGCCTGTATTTCTATTGCAGTGTTTGTTTTTCCATTTGTGCTGTTCGCGCAAGGCTGCAATTGCCGTCTTGAATTAATCTCTGTAGAGCGGATATTCACTCAGCTGGAAGTGATGCTTTATAGCCAGAGAAATCGCTTTTCGATCAACTTGAATGCTGTCAAAGCCGCGACTTGCGGCAGGTGTTAAGTGTACGGAGCTACGCCGTTGCGAGCTGAAAAACTTATTGCGGTCATCCCAGCGCGCCACTTGGAGGGCAGTTTCTCCACGAACCGTAGTATATTTAAACAGCAAAATAAAGGATAGCTTTTCATTTCAATTTTACCTGTTTTTTAATGCTAAAATTCCACTGCAAATATACGTACTTTCCGTCATAATTTCGTACTGTTCACAGTCTTTTCTTCAGAGCGCAATCGCCCTCGAGAACCGACTAGTCAGATTGGCCACTGTACGATAGGAGCTTACCGTTCAGACCAGCGTTACAACATGATTATCCGCACGTCGATCCACTGCACCTAATTCCTCAAGTGGTCTTTGACTCTTTAATGTAAAGCAGAATGTCAACGTGCGACACACCGCCCCCTCCGATCACGGCCCGACCAGCGGCATCAATGCCCGACAGTTTACGTCATCTCGTCTTGTTATTACACCACTGATACGCGAACACACGGTCACATCGGCGATAATTCCAGTCTTCTGTTCACTACGCACAACACTGCCAATACGATGTTGCTGCTATGTTGCTGACACGCAGAAATACAGAACCACGTTGAACGCCGGTTGGCACTCGGCACGGGAAAACAGAACTGAACTCAACACGGAAGGCACCCAGGCAGCAGGCAGGAAAACCTGCCTGCCTTGGACGCAGTTCCTGCGATTTCCATAACGTCGAAAACGTCGACAAAGATCCGCGTGGTTCCGCTACTGTAAGTCCGCGCGGGTCCCACAATCCAGAGGCGGCCATCTTGCCCAGTGTACGTAGCGCTACTGGCACTGCTCCGGAACTTCGCTGTTTCTAGCGGCTGTGTTTGCTCGTTTGATAAAATTAGTGGTAAAAACGTCAATGCAACCGAAATGTTCTGCACGTTTGGACTAGAAGACGGAATTACAGGCGGCCTTCGCTGCTGCTGAAGCTCAATCAACTCAACAACATTTATTTAAGAATGTGCGCGACGTGCTAGAAAAACGAAACCGAAGAAGATGAGTCGGGAGGGGAAAGCTTTCTCCCGTCTGCCTGAAGAAGGAGGAAAACGTCTCGTTCCTCCCTTCTTCTCGTGTCCGCTCGGGGGCGCGTCAGTAGAAGGGAGGAAGACGCACCGTTGCTACTTTTTTTCTCCATTTTTTCTTAGAGTGTAGGTATTGCGAGCTTTACTTTTTGTGTTCATTCATGTCGCACTTCTTTGCATCGAATGGACCCCTCCTGGCGGAAACAGGCCACTGTAAAGGGACACACGGCAACGACCTCAGATCCTGAATGGGTAAGAATTGCTTCCTAATTTAGAAACTCGCGTTCTTTTACCTGCACCAGAGTTGTAAGTGTGGAAATATCAAATACTGACACGACACGAGAACACTGAAATATCATACTGAACACGACACGAGAACACGCCGACTCGCGGTTCCGACGTCATATTGCTGCGGTGAAGCTACTGTTGGCCCGCCGCTTTCGCAGGCACTTAACGCCAAGCAGGATTCTGCGCAATGGCCGTGCCCACACTTGGAGTGGGTCAACGCGGGGCGGTTTGTGATCCGCGCGTTGGTACGTGCTGTGGGACAAGGTTCTGCGGCTATGCGCTCAAAAGTATGCAGAACGTGGGTTTAAGAGCTCATCAAAGCTGCACTCACGCACTAGTCATCTCTTCGGATTTCCTAGAGAGTTAGACCCGGGTCTGCTACTGCGCCTGATCGCTACGTATTTTTGTAGGCTGAAAAAATATAAAACACTCATCAAGATATAGCGTTGTACAGCCCCTTTATATAGGTCACCAACCTCATCGCTACAGTTTAACGTGCCACTCTAATATTGTATGCTTGTAAAAATGTATCTATAGAAATTGGGCCAATTGTAAGGCGCTCTCTGCACAGCATCCCAGTTGTAGGCTCAAAGAAACGGTAAATAGGAATATAATTACAAGGTGTTATATACAGTCATCTCGGAAATAGAAATTGCAGGTACTTGATGATGCATCTTATATTGTTTTTATGTCGAATTTGTATATGATAGTCCCATTCATTATTGCGTGCCTTGTTCCTATCAGTTTAACTTTAGTCTCATAGCTTGAGAAATACCTAATGAGTCGTACGTTGATCGATTTAAAACGTACAGCAATCGTTTCATTCAAGCACGAAGCAAGATTTTCATATACATTATTGTGAAAGGAAGTATTGGTTATGATAATTCTCGAGAGTCCTATATTTGTGTTTGCATCTCTGTAGCCGTCCTTCTTTACTCGGCATTGTCTAGTCTTGACAGTTTGAGGAGCCAAGAACGTAGCGAATCCCGTGAAACTTAGTGCTGCTTCACAACCTAAAAGATAGTGGCATAGAGCGATAAGAACGGGGAAGAACGAATCATCAGGCGAGAAGTACTGTGCATAAAAACTCTTGAATCGCATTTCCCAAACTCTCATCAACTATAGTAGAAATTTAAGCGATCACAGCAGCACTCGTGGAGTTCCCTAATGTTAGGTACCAGAACTCTAACCTACTTTAGTTTCTTATTTTTTGTTCTTCTCTGACGAAGACAAATCTCCGCTATTAAAAAACTCAAGTTTTGACGTTAGATTGCCCTCAGAAAACAGTTTATAACGTTGCATCTAGAGAATTTATTGATTAAGGCACGGATATAGCCTTGTGACTCGTGTTATCTAGGGGTTTTTTGCAAGAGTTTAACAGCGCCTACTTTTCTAAGGATTGTGTAGACGCAAAGTCGAACACTGGTTAAGAACACGCTCATGGCGACATCGGGTAGAGTCTTCCTTCTGGTCTTTGGGCGATTCACTGGTTGCACAGATATCACAACCGGCAAGTAGAATAGTCGCAGAAGGTGATTTCAATGTCACTTGACCGGCTCTGTGAGAAGAAATTACCTAGCGTGCGAGCGAATTTCGAACTGCAGAAATGAACCTTGTCTTTGTTTTTCTATTATTCTCAATTAGCAGTCTCAAAAAAAAAAAAAACTTAACATCCTGCATTTAATGAACACGAATTTTGATAATTCCGCATGCATTTCAAAAGTACTCACCTTTTTTTTTCGCCCAAAAATTACTTGAATAATCAAAGTCAGGATGGAATTAGGGCAACCATTTGCCTGAAATGCTAACTGAATTTAGAATCTTGTCGTATCGGAGCTGGTAACGTTACCTCGAAATCCCCCTTGTAACCGCTGAGAGAGATGCCCCAGGTATCACGCCAGAAAAACGCCTAACTTGATACAGGCTTGGCCATCCTATTATCCTGACTAGGGGTTAATACGGCTTAGCTTCAACAGGTTAACGCAAAAGTACATCTTTGGTGTTTGTATTGCTTTTTACTCGCTTGCCACGTAATCGCCATGCGCCAGACTTAAGAAAAAGATTCTATGTAGGAACCTAAGAACCAGCAGTGAATACCTAAACCTAGAACTTAGCCCAAAGTTACCCCACAAAAACCACACAGCTAAAAGTGATTCCTAACTCTGCACTTGTATGGCGCTTTAAGCCGAAAGATTGCTAATGACAGCCAAACTATACCAGCAATAAAGCATTATTTCGGCACTGCTTTGGTGACTGAGCGCCGTGATCTTCAGACTCTGGCCAAAGAGGTTCACGTTTGGCTCTACCATTGCTTTCTATGGCATTTTGTGCGCTGAGATTTCAGACGAAAATAAATTTTTGTCTAAAAGAACCGTGCCACCCGGGACGAGCATTGCTCAGCAATCCGGCCTTGTCCTCAACATACATATCTGTGACGTAATTATATTGAAAATAGCAGCGACAAATTTCAAGTTTAATTAAGCTTCGTCGCATAGTCACTGCTAGCGCGTCTTTAAAGGGATACTTCAACGAAATTTGAAGTATTTCCGTCGTGTTCAAAAATAGGTTGAAAATGATCCACAATATCCGTAAATGACAATCCCACGTTTGTATTTTGAGCCTGATGGCTGTATTTTTCATTATAAACGGCCCACTCTGGCAAGTGCTTAGAGAAGGCCCAGCAGAGACCACGTGACATCCAAAGCAGTTGTGACGTAGGTCGTCTCAAGACGGGCAAAGCTATGGCGAGGCTGACGTTGAGAGGATGGCCTAGTCGTTCCAGCCACCGAAGCGGCTGCTTTTGTAAGAATTTTGAGTGACGGATTAATCTTCTATAATCTTGTAGGGGGACAATAGCGACTTCTGCGACACAAAAAAGGCATTCTCGGGAAGAGGGAGTTCCTCGTTCCCCTCCTCTCTCGTCGTGGCCGGAGACGAGACAACTCACCGTCACTAGCTGTCAAGGTTCCTAGACGGGCATTACAAGCGAGGCGTTAGCGACATCCACCAGGTGCTCTTTGCTAATCGTTTAATTCGTTTTAAATTTCCTTTTCGAGACTTTTTTAACAAGATATTGGTATGTTGGATGTGATACGGCTCCTTTGAACACATATAGACCAAAAATTGAGCGCCGAAATTTTGTTGTAGTATCCCTTTAAGCCAGCTGCTCGAGAATATTTTAACAACATGGTTTATCTGATGTTTGGGATTACTTAAGGCTAGTGGGCTTACCAGTTTTCACCTCATCTTGTCTTATGCGTCTTTCTCGCAGGGAAATATGTATGCATACTTTGCTATCACGAGTCTCGGCGACGTGAGTATTTTTAATGACATTATCTTAGCATTCAAACCTTTTCTCGGTTTTGTTTTTACAGCGGAGCTGTTAAGAGCTAGTTTCCCAGGATCGTGTCCCCCGCAAAGAAATGTCGACACAAAACTCTGGTTGCCGCTGTCGCTCATAGATGGCGGTAGCTGTCCAGAGTGTTGTGTTTGCCGGTTGTTCGCTTGCCGCCGTCGCTCATAGATCGCGGCAACATTTCTTCGGAGGAAGAAGAGCGGGATCGGAATGAGCGGCGAAGTGCGCAGCAGCGCGAATGGTTTCATAACCGCCGCGATGCCGCTATCGCCTAAAGTTCCACTGCGTCGAGCGCTTCAGATTCCCTTGCGAAAGAAGAGCAGATCGATCGCCTGGAAATCCACCGCTGAGATCAAAAGCTACAGCTCCGCTGCTCTTCCTTTTTGAGCAAAGTTGAAAGGCTAAAACCTTTTTTTTTTTTTGTTTTGCTATAATATTACAACTTAAGGCCGATATAATGGCAATTGGGGAAGTTACTACTGTGTGATTTTAGATAAGATCGACCAAAGGGTGGCTGGTCGACATTTTTAAATCAACTGATGTCTTTATACTATTGTCTAGTGCCTGGTATAAATTCATCTAAACTTAGTTTTGACCAGAAAACATATTTGGGGAAAGGAAAAATCATAAGGCATGAAGAGGTGGACACTTGCATTCACGCGCACTGATGGAGGGGGCACGTTTGAGAGTAAATAACTAAAACGATAACATTAGCACAATTCCAATACTTTTTAGACGCAAACTAGAGGTACAGCTCGCTCGTAATATAAAGTAATAATATTTATTTAAGTGTTTCTTTATTTTTCTAAAAATTGCGAAACATGCCTGCTCGAACGACAATTGGCAAATTTTGGAGGCCTGTATCTTATAAAATAGTGGAATCATTATTATATAATCTGCACACAGTATTTCACTTATATATGGCTATTATTTAAAAAAATATAAATACGGTATTTGAGTGATACGACAGTAAGGATATATTTACGTAAGCATGGGAAAAAATCAAACAACGAGAAATTCCGATGCAAATAAAAAAAAACACCACATTCGATTTTTTTTTAAATTTGGGTACCCTTTTATATTTTATTTCGGCATTCATTTCTATTAAAACATGTTGCATTATTTTATTGAGAAAGAAGAAACAACTCCTCAAAGGAGGGTCCTTTCTCAACGCCTACACTTAGCAGTGCCCGATACAAGACGTGAGTTTGTGTTCCAGTTTCATAAAACTAACACGCATCTCTTATATTTTTTTTATTCAGATTAGGCGATTGATAACCATAGAAATCGTTCACACACTAAAATTGAGGAGAAACTATCGTGTACAAAGAGCTATCATATTACGAACTAGTGATCCGAGAAAAGATCCCGCAGCCATCGGCCACTGGGAACTTTGTCTATTTTCCTACGGCACTATATGCTCCTCTCTCTTACCCTCTATCTCCATCTCTTTCTCTCTTTCTTTAATATATACCTGACTTATATTCAGAATAAAAACATATTCAAGCATTCCCTTTCTGCATGATAGTGTTTTGTGGCTAGGAACAATCATTTCTTCGCGAAGATCACGATTATGGCGCAATAGTTGATGGAAGTAGCAGGCGACACTCGTCGCTAGTTCTGGCAAAACGGCCGATACAATATTTTCTCGCATTTCCCCGCTCGCTGTCAAGGATGAGGGGGTTCGCTTCAACCAGCAAAATATGGCCGCCGATGCCTGTTTACTGAGCCGTCATGCCTGTCGCAATTCCACTCCCTGGCTTCGAGGGTGATAATATCAGGCACAAAGAGGCACACCTACAGAGAGCAGAACCCCCCAAAACTCGAGCCCCATCTAAATACAATAGAGCGTAAACACTGTCGCCATGTTAACCTAGGAGAGGTTAACACGGCGACAGTGTTTAGGTTTTAGGTAAGGGAAAGCATGGCGCGTGGTATGAGCCGGATCCTTACACGAGGTGCAAGGTGTGCCCTGAGAACCTGTTTGCTGCCTTAGAGTTCTTCACGAAAGACGAGTTACAATGTTCACGTCGCGGTCGCAACCAGGAGGACGTGATATCTGTCATGCTCGACGGGGAGAAAACGTTCGTGCCAAAGCGCTTCCTGAGTTCTGACACGCTCAATCCGAGAGGCCTTTCGCGCATACAAAAACAAGCATCCTGTTCCGACCTTGGGCTAACGAAACTTTATTCCTTGCGTCCTAGATTGGTCAAATGTATTCCAAACCAGGAAGTGTGCGTTTCTCTGCGCTGCGCCAACTATTACCTTTGTATTTCCGCTGTAGAGAACGTTACAGGCTCAACATTCAACACTGGTGAAACGAACTCAGCATTTCTGTGCGACCCACTAACAAGTCTGGCAGTGTCTTTAAGGAAACTCTGATAACTGCAAAAAAGGCCAGTCTTTTACACTCGAGGAACTTCATATCCGAGAGGATGAAGAGATTGTGCTTACATAAAAATCCGGCGACCTTGTGAAAAAACAAAAAGACAAAAAAACAAAAATTGGATTTTGAGATTTTCCTAAAAGTCGTTCAAGTAACTGTTGAAAGTTGGACATTTCACAACTATATCCGAGAAACGCAAGATGAAGCAATCTACGGTGAAAAGCTGCTGTATGGAACGCGGGAGCATTGTGTTTCATTTTGACTTTGCTGAAAACTGGACCATCGTGCTTCCTGCCAAAGTTAGAGCATACCCCTGAAGAAAAAAAGTTACGATATTTACATCTGTAGTGATGACAAGAAAATCTACAAACAGCGTTGCTATCATCAGAGAGGACCTGTGTGACGGCGTCGCTCTCACGCGCTTGGCTTTAAAAAAGTGAAAGAGTGGGCTGAAGACACCGTTGCGGTATACTCGCACGTGACGCACGTAAGTATTGGGGTCGCCAGTCATTTTAAGAATAGCTAGCAGCTTCACCAGTTTGCACAAAATGATTGCCCACAAGCCCAGTGGTTATTTCCTGCATCGGGACATGGGAAAATGCATGCGACGGAGTTGGCGGACTCGTGAAGCACCAGGCCACGCTGAACAACCTGAGAGAACGTTAAAAAAAGTGAAAGCCGTTTACAACTCCCTGTAACGCCGAATTACAGCGCAGCCCTTGAGGAGGAGGAGGGAAGGGTACGGGGTGGGTGGGTGAAGTGACCTCGGGGGGGTACGTGACTTGGGGGTCACATGACCTGGGGGTCACGTGATGATGACGATGCCGATGGCGTCATCAGTGACGTCACTGATTACGTCATCAGCGACGATGACGATGCGGATGCCGATAAAGTTATCAGTGACGTCAGCTGATGACGTCATCAGTGATGATGACGATTGTGAGAATCGGCCCCGCCATCGCCGCGAATGGACGCGGAAACGGGACTGAGTTTCTTTTTCTTTTTTATGCGTGTTTGCCTTTGCACGTGTGCACCTGTGTCTGGGTGGACTGGCGGCGCTCGTGCGGGCTGGCGCAGGGGACATTGGAGAAAAAAGACGAGGAGGACCGCACGTGATGTAACCTTTGGCTACAGTGCTTTGGCGGACATTCGGAAGATAGCTCCGCTTGTAAATAGACGTGTTTTTTTTTCTTCCCTCTATCCGCGGAGTCCTGTCTGGTTTACTCTTCCGTCAGCGACCATCAGCTGCCTCCGTCTTCGGGTCCCGGCGCAATCTCGAAGAAAGAACTTCATTACTGGCGCAGTCGACAGGATTGCGTCAGCGGACCGCGGCGGCGTGATCTTCACAACGGAATCGGCGGACAGCGACTTGACGCGGCACTGGTGGAGCCTTCTAAAGAGAAGACTGGACCACCGAGCTCCTTGAAGATTGGACCACCGAGCTACTTCGTGGTGTTAGAGCTACCTCGGACCAGATGCCGTCCCACTCCAACGAGGAACGCCGGAGTCTACAGCTCAGACATCATTTTCGTGCCTGACTATTCTGAGCAGGGGGCTGCGTCTGTGATCCAGCGGCAGTCATTGACCTTACGGCAAGGTGATTCTTTGACGTGTGCCCGCCATAAATAATAAATACAGACAGCGCAGAGCGGCAGATGCCGGTTCTAACGCCAGAGCAGAATAGGGGCAGGAATAGGGATGTTGACGGGCCAGGTGAATCGTCACCTTCGAGTGGATTAGTGGCAAACTCGCAGAAACAAGGGGATGGGAACAGAGGATTCCGATCAGGCAGCTCAATCGAAAAGGAGATAGAACTAGTAGGGGAGAAAGAACGGCTGTTACGTCTCGAGCTAGAGCTAGAACATTTACGCTCAGAAAACGGAACGCGAGCCAGTGGAGGCGGCATGGAGTTCAAGCTCCGCGATGAAGTTTTAAGCTTTTCAAGATTGCTGAAAGGAGTACTGACTTCCATGCCGTCGTCCGAAATATTAGTGCCGAGCTGGTTTGATGGCGTAGAAACCGTCTTCGAGACATATGAAGTCCCGGAGCGGCTTAGAGGATATCTTTTGAGACCTTATTTCACGGAGAGCATGCGTGCACTAGTGAATAGGCTGAACGTGGGTGAGAGAAGTGGGTATGATGCGGTCAAAGAACGGGTCTTGTTAGAGCTCGGACTGTCACGAGCTGAGGTCTGGAGGCCCTTTATTGAAACCACCACTTTTCTCAAGGAAGAACACGAGAACCCAAGGCAGGCAATTATACCTGAAAATTATCGGGTGAAGTGTTTTAAATGCGAGAAATTGGGGCACCTTTCCCGTGAATGTCTCCGGACGAAGACACCAGAAGAAGAACTTCTGTTTCACAAGAAAAGAGTAGACGCCGAGAATGTCACTGTGGAGGAAGACTCCAGCCGTGAGCCCGAGAAGGTGACGACCGAAGTGGACAAGACCGGCGGTAACAACTTGGACCACCAAGGCCTGAAGAGGCCGGACCCATCGGTCCGTGAGGCGCCTTCGATTCTGTTACAGGCCGACGACACGAAGCGGTCGTCGAAGAACAATCGCAGCTGCGTGTCTGTGGAGGCGGACGTTGACGACAGAAATGAGCTGAACGTCTCGCGTGCCTGTAAAACGTCCCAGCGAGTTGAGGATTACCACGACGAGCAGGTGAACGTCGACGACGAAAGGCCGTACACTTTGCCTGGGCGGCAGGTGTCCCGGCGATCTGAGGACGACCCATGTGTGAACTTCGACAACGTCAAGGCTGGTCCCGACATCTTACCTGGGTTGCACAAGTCCCGGCAAGCCAATGACGACCACGTTGAGAACATGGGCGTCGGTTACAACGAAGAACCGAGAGTATCTCCTGGGAGGCGGACGTTCCTGCAAGCGGAGGATGACGACAGCGAGAACGTGGACGACGATGAAGGACTGAACTTATCGCCTGGGCGGCAGGTGTTTGGGAGAGCGGAGGATGACCACGAAGAGAGCGTGAAAGTCGACGACGAAAAAACCCGAATATCTTGCTTTGGGGGCAGACGTTCTGGCAAGCTTATGACGACCACGGCAAGTACGTGGGTGTCGACAAAAAGTCGGACATCTTGTTAGGGCGGCTGACGTCCCAGTGGGCCGGTGAAGATGTCAGGGAACGCGGGGACAGCGACAAGGACGCTGTCTTTGAGATGAAGTCGTTCCGTAATATAGCTAGGGACGCCGATGAAGACTCGACCACCTGCGAGCCGGCCACATGTGAGAGAGCTGGGAGTGCAGAAGACGTCGACAACGGTGACTGCCTGCGAGGCCCATTCCTGGTTGGTAAGTCAGGACAGAGTATAATACTGTTGTCGCTCTTGCGCGGGTATGTTCCGGAACCAGCTATACACCGTCCGATTCAAGCCCCGTCGAAATCTGGATGGCTTGAATAACCTGTCGAAAAAGAGACCGAGGCTAGGAGGCTAGATGCTGCGCTAGTCTCGGCGCGAGATTTGTCACTGCTTTGGAGCCTTGGCGGGCACAGTAAGAATCACTTTACTAGCGTGATTGGCATATTGGTGAAAATTTCTTTTATAGTTTGGATTCTTACGGGTTGAATCACAAACTCTGAGCAAGGTGTGACTGATACGCGTACGCGTTTGAGTTTAGATGTTATATATTATTTTTTGACATTTCGGGTCTAAAAGATATACTTAGTCGGGAGGTGTGAGAATCGGCCCCGCCATCGCCGCGAATGGACGCGGAAACGGGACTGAGTTTCGTTTTCTTTTTTATGCGTGTTTGCCTTTGCACGTGGGCACCTGTGTCTGGGTGGACTGGCGGCGCTCGTGCGGGCTGGCGCAGGGGCATTGGAGAAAAAAGACGAGGAGGACAGCACGTGATGTTACCTTTGGCGGACACTCGGAAGATAGCTCCGCTTGTAAATAGACGTGTTTTTCTTCTTCCCTCTATCCGCGGAGTCCTGTCTGGTTTACTCTTCCGTCAGCGACCATCAGCTGCCTCCGTCTTCGGGTCCCGGCGCAATCTCGAAGAAAGAACTTCATTACTACGATGACGATGCGGATGCCGATGACGTCATCGGTGACGTCACTGATGACGTCATCAGTGACGATGACGATACGGATGCCGATGACGTCATCAGTGACGTCACGCGTCCCATAATGCACCGCGCGGTTACGCCGACGGCGACGCCGACGCCGACGCGCGCTCAAGCCGGAAACGGGCGCCTAAGAGCTACGCTCTAAAAACGCAATTAAGACGGCCAGGACAATGGTGAGCGTTCTATTTGAGAAACTGGGTGCATCTTGTGTATCTGAACGAAAATGAGCTCTTTCAATATCGTCAACAACAAAAAAAAGAAGAGTGGCTGACGGTGCGCGCCTTTCCTGGCATTCAGTCTTGGCACGTGTGGCGGCCGTGCAAGTCATCAACAGATGCAGCGGCGTAGACTTTCCATTTTCCCTGGGGGAGGGCAGGCTGAGACGTTCTCCGGGGGTGGGGGGGGGGGGGTGTTGCGCGTTACGTTTTCGCCAGGACTGGAGATTGAAGCTAGCGAAAGCACGCTGGGATTCCATTTCCCATGTGTTTTGTCAAGAAAGGCAACGTGGGCGTTATTTTGTTTACATGCCACTCGGTAAGGATTATGGCCGGGCCAGGGGGGGAAAGCTGTGCCCCATCCCCCCCCCCCGGTCTCACCAGGGGGGCACGAGCCCCGATGCCCCCCCCCCCCGAAGTCTACGCCTATGAACAGAAGGAACCTGGAACATATATGTAGAACGAAATGTCGGATCAGGTAAGAAGAAACTTTATAAAATGGGTACATCGAGGAAAGCCGTCGTGTAAAGTGCCGAATTTGATGCTCCAAGGACTGCTGTTTTTGAATACAGGGTTATCTTATTTACCACAGTTTTCTTCGCGGGGCATTTAACCTAATATTTTACTTGGTGACAGCTTATAATATTTATCTGATCACCATATTAGAATCCCGAAACGTTATCCTCGCGCAGGATAAAATATCTCGTCTTGCCACGATTCATTCGAACACCGAGAGTATCGAAGCTCTTACAGTCCGGCGCGGTGGCACCGCTCACCTGAAATGGTTTGTCCCCGGAACTACATAACTAGCCTAAACAATTTTAGTATTCTATCTTTATTTTTGTGTGTGAAGTAAAGTTGTTTCTTTTATTTTAAATATAAAATCACGGAGAGTAAAACATCTTTTCTCGAATCACTAGTCTCTAATACGATACCTCTTTGTACGATGTATGTAAAATGCTGTATATTGTTTCTCCTCACTTTTAGTGAATGACCGATTGCTCTATTTGTCAGTGATTTCATATAAATAAATATATATGAAATATGTGTGTTAGTTTCCTGAAACTGGAACTCAGAGTCACTTCTCGTATAGGGCACTACAAAGTGTAGGCTTTGAAAAAGGACCCTAATTTGGGGAGCTTTGTCTTCTTATTAAATAAGGTAATGCTACATGTTTTAATAGAAACGAATGCCGAAATAAAGTATGACAGGGTACCAAAACGTTTTAAAAAAATCGAGGGTGGTGGTGTTTTTTTTCTTTGCATCGGATTTTTTCGCTTGTTTGATTTTCTTTCATGTTTGCCTAAATATATCTCGACTATCGTATTACTCAGATACATCACTTTTTTTAAACAATAACCATATATAAGAAGAATACTAAATGCAAATTAGATGATAATGAATAAATTATTTCATGAGATACAGGCCTCCAAACTTTGCCATTTGTCGTTCGAGCTTGCATGTTTGGAAAGTTTTAGAAAAATGAATAAAATTTAAATTAATATTTTTACTTTATATTACAAGCAAGCTGTAGCCTGAGTTTGTTTTTAAAAAGTACTAAAATTATTCTAATGTTATCGTTTTAGTTATTCAATTTCACACGTGCCCCCTCCATCAGTGCGCATTTCTCAGGGTTACAAAATGTCCATTAATTACCAGCTCGCCTGCACTCTCTCACTGCTTACATAAGTAACACATACTACATTGACATGTACATATGTTAAATGTAAAATATTACACAAATCATGCTACATAGTGGCCATATACAAAGGTTAATAAAATGAAACCTCATATTAAAGCACACAAAATGTTTAAAAGACTAACATGGCGAACAAAAGAAACTATGATTGAGTATCTGTGTATTAGCGTCTTCATAACTAAATATTATAAGAACGAGTAATGCTGCAGTTGAGTGAAATTGCTAAACGTTATTTATATTTTATATGATTTGCCTTTCAAATCAAGTTTCACGAAATATCCTAAGTATATAGTATAGGAGGCACACATATTTTTGTTAAGAAAATATTCCCAAGGCTTAATGCGAACAGATGATAAATAATGATCTCAAAATAAAAGTTTATTAAGCCAACTTCTGCCAAAGAAAAAAAAACAAGCGTCGAGAGAGCAGAAAAGCGACCGACGATTTGGCGGCGTTACAGGCAGCGTGAGCGAGACTGACTAGGCAAGGTTATCCTGGCCTCCTTATCCTTTGCACTCGGGGTGAAGAGATGAACAGAGAAGCGCATCTTCTTCATAATTCGCGCGGCATTACTCATCCTATTAAAGCGCATCGCCCCGATGCAACACAAAATAATGGCAAGCTAAAAACCGCCTTCTGGAAAACAAAAAGTTATCAATGCTACCTAGCGTAGAACGGCTTCAGTCTAACGACGTGAGCAAACTCGGATCGTAGTCAGCGTCGTGATGATGTTTTCATGTCGTCGGGCACTACTTTGTAGTTCAGCCCCTCGAGGTGACGAAGTGCCGTCTATGGTCCGAGGAACAGTTTGCAGTTTTTTATTGAGGCCGCGCCGACGAATGGGCGTCCACACCAACACCCAGTCGCCGGGCTGGAAGTGAATGTCCCGATGACAAAGGTTGTAGTGGCCAGCGTTGACACGCTGCTGCTCTTTAAGCCGGAGTCGGGCCAGCCGGCGGACTTCTTCGGCCCGTTGAGTGACCTCCTGGGCGTCGTCGCCTGAATCGTCGCATGGCTCATGGGGCAGCATCGCGTCCAGCAAGGTCGTTGCTTTCCGACCCTGTACCAACGGGAAAGGTGTAACTCCAGTGGTCTCTTAAAGTGCCATGTTGTAGGCAAACGTGACGTAAGATGAGACCTCGTCCCACGTCTTGTGCTCTATGTTGACGTACATGGCGATCATGTCTGCCATGGTCTTGTTTAGCCGTTCCGTCAACCTGTTCGTCTGCGGATGTTACGCAGTCATCCGACGACGGCTGGTGTGGTTGAGCCGCAGGATCTCCGGAGTTAGCTTTGCCAAAAACAACGACCCTCGGCCTGTACTCGGTAATTCAGGGCACTGTGCATGAGGAGGATGGCCTCGATGAAGAGCTTAGCTACTTCCACAGCGGATCCCGACAGGAGCGCCTTTGTATCGGCGTACCATGTACGGTCGTGACGAAGATCCACCAGTTTCCTTGCAGCGATGGTGGGAACAGTCCTACCAAGCCCATTTCGATCTGCTGAAACGGCGTAGTCGTGGAGTGATCGGCTGCAGGAGTCCTGCCGGCTTTGTTGGTGGTTTCTTGTGTCGTTGGGATTCGCGGCACGATCGGACGTAGAAGCGGATGGCCTTCGGGACCTTTGGCCAGAAGTATTCTTATCGAATCCGTGCAAGTATTCCGCGTGCAGAGTCTTCCGTGGAATCGTCGTGGCTCGCTTGGAAGACTTCCCCTCGAAGACTCGCAGGGATAACCAGCAGCAACGTCGAGTGGGCGCGGCTGAAATTTTCTTTGTACAGCACAGTTTCTCGAACAGCAAAGGTTGTCAGGGATCATACGAAGACACGTGGAACTGCACTTTCTTGTTCCTCGAGATGCTTGATAAGTGCGCGCAGCACAAGATTGTCTCGTTGAAGTGCAGCCATGTTTTCCACGGTAACCGCGCCGACAAAAACGACGTGTCGACGTTGTTGTCGGTGCGCTCAGACACCATATCGCACAGGTGCCCTCGACAAACAATCGGTGTCGCTCTGCTTGCGGGCGGACTTGTAGACCAGGCTCAGGTCGAATTTTTTAAGTTGAAGCCTTCGGCGCGCGAGACGTTTTGAGGGATCTTTGAGGTTCGCGAGCCAACCAAGCCAGTGGTGGTCTGTGGCCACTCGAAACGGGCTTCCGTACAGGTACGGGAGTAGTAGACAAGGTGTACGGATTCGCGCAATGGAAGTATCGGATGTCAGAAACTAGATATTTGGAAGTGTACGGATTCGAACAATAGAAGTATCGATGTCAAGAACTAGATACCCAAATATCGGAAACATATTGTAGATAGTGTAGTATACGTAGCCAGTGAGGAAAGAAAGCACAGCTGTCCATGTTAGCTGAGTAACTCCCTCCTCTTCTTCCCCTAATCTTCAGGGCTTATACCATATCTCCCCTCTTTGTTTTTCCATATTTTCATTTGTATCTATAGGTTCAGTCACTGAACGGGTCTTACTACACGTCCGCTTCGTGTGACTGGAAGTTGGGAAGTCGACGGCACCGGGCACGACAATTCTTGACTGCGGACGGTCTCGTCAGCTGCGTGGGCGTTCCCTACGGGCGTTTCCATTGGAATAAGTGGAATCTGTTCCGTCGCACTTCTCCTCTTGGCGTCTTTACTATGTAGGACCGGGGTGGTCCTGCAGTTGTCTTCACGTGTCCATCGGTCTTCTGGTCAGTAATCCACACTTTTCCCCTTCCTCAATTGGCTTGAAGGGGCGTGCACCGTGTCTCTTGTCGAAGTTGGTTTTCTGTGTGAGTTTGTTCTTTTCCTCCTATTCCCGGAGCTCTGTGTGATCGAGAGTTTTTGGCTCCAGAAGGTGGTTTGCTATTGGAAGGGACGTGCCAATGCGACGGCCCATCAGAAGTTCTGCAGGGCTTGAAGCCATTCCCCAGTGGCGTTTCTCGGGATGCCTGCAGTGCCCCATAGGCATCATCAGTTTTTGTCCAGCTGGCCTTAATTATTTTCACGCCAGCTTCCACAAACCCATTGCTCTGCACCAACTTGGGGCTGGATGTAATATGATGAAACTTCCAGTCTCGCGCAAACTGTGTAAACTCGGAGTTCACCAGTCGTTGAAATTGAGGTCCGTAGTCACTGTACACTATCTCTGGTGTGCCCTGTCTTGCGAAGGTGGACTTCAGGTGATTAATTACTGAGCTCGCTGACAAACTGCTCGAAGGAGCAACCTCTGGGTACCTTGAGTAGTAGTCCGTTACAAGTAGATACCACTTCCCTTGCAAGTAGAAGAGATCCATCCCGACACTCTGCCGTGATCTGTCTGGATATGTAGTAGGAATGAGAGGTTCAGGACAATTGCTTCTCTCTTGAATGCAGCGTGTGTATCGTCTTACATACGCTTCTATTTGAGTAGACAGTCCTGGCCACCAGACAGACTCTCTCGCTCGAGCTCGACATTGGTGGTACCTTGATGACCTTCATGTATACTCTCCAGGATCTCTTTTTGCAGTGAGGCCGGAATGATGATACGGGACCCTCTCATGAGGAGTCCTTCTTCCACGGCAATCTCGTTTCTGTGTTGCCAGTAATTCACGCATTTGGTGTCCACAGAGCCCTTAGAGGGCCAGCCATGCATGCTGTTGTTCCGTAGCAGCTGGCAGCTGTCATCACTTTCTTGCTTTTCTTGAATTTGTTTTAGTCTGTTCGGCGATGTTGGTAGACTGAGAGTAATACCTTGTACATAGGCTGCTACTTCGTCTTCCATTTCTTTGTCTGGGTCCGTCTGTAGTTGGTTTCTTGGCAACGTATCTGCAGCCACGAGATATTTGCCTGGGATGTGTCTAATCTCATACGAGTACCTCGTCATTCTGAGTTTCATGCGTTGGAGTCTTGGTGTGATGTCCTCCAAGCGCTGTGATGTCAATATCGGAACCAGGGGCTTATGATCTGTCTCAATCATAATATTCATACCCGTGATGAAGTCCCGAAATCTCTCGCAACCCCATACTACAGCCAGCCCTTCTCTTTCTATCTGAGCGAAGCGCCTCTCTGTCTCGCTCATCGTCCGGGACGCATAAGCTACAGGTTTATACTGTCCATTGTCTTGTTCATGACGAAGTACCGCCCCCTTCCGAAGGATGAGGCATCAGTGGACAGCACAGTTCGCTTCTTGGGATCGAATAAAGCTAGTACTGGACTTGAGGTGAGTGCCAGTTTCAACTTTTCGAAAGATCGCTGTTGGTCTTCTCCCCAGCTCCAGTGATTCTTAGAGCTAAGAAGTGTGGTCAGAGGGTATGACACTTGTGAAAGGTATGGTATGAATTTTCCAAGGTAATTCACCATTCCCAGGAAACTCTCAGTTCGGTGACGTTCGAAGGTGTCTTCATTTGTTTGACAACTTCTACCTTTGTTTCGTCAGGATGAACTCCTTGGTGAATGATGTATCCCAAGAATTTGACGCGCGTGACTCCCAACTGGCATTTGTTCACGTTCAACGTTATGCCTATTTGTTGAAGACGGAATAAGACAGATCGAAGTCGCTTATCGTGTTCCTGTCTGGTCGACCCATAGACGAGAATGTCATCCATATTGCACACTTGTCCTTCGATGTCACTCAGGACTTGACTCATCTTGCGTTGGTAGAACTCTGGAGCAGATGTGATGCCAAACGGTAGTCGCTTAAATTTGTATCTTGCGAAAGGTGTAATGAATGTTGTCAGGATTTGTGATTTTTCGGCCAGCTCGATTTGCCAGAACCCTGATTAGCGTCCATTTTCGCGAAAAATTTCGCTCCACTTAGTTGTCCCAGTACGTGTTCGGTGACTGGGAGGGGGTGTAGTTCGCGTTCTACATATTTGTTCAGTTCAGTGTAGTCCACGCAAATCCTGAACTTCCCATCTGGCTTTTGTATGATCACCATGGCAGAGCACCAGTCTGTTGGCTCTTCAACGGCTGCAACTACTTCTTGTCTGACCATGTTGGCGACCTCGTCTTTGATCTTGTCCATGAGGGGAAGTGGGATTCTTCTGGGAGATACGAGGGAAAAAGCTACTGCATCCGGACGGAGTTTTATCGTGTAAGGCATCCTCACGTGACCAAGGCCATGAAAAAGTGCTGGGAACTCGGCCCTCAGGTCGACTGTCGTAGGTTGACAAGCAAGTACCTTGTTCATTCTTTTTACAACACCCAGAATCTCACTGTCTGCTCTGGAGAGTAATGGAGTGTGGTATCACGTAGATGTCTGTTATAGTAACTTTGTCGCGGTACTGGATTTGTGCTTTTAGCGTACCGAGAACAGTTAGTCTTTCTTGACTGGGCCCCCTCAAGGCCCGTGTTGGTGTCGTCAGGGCCGTATTGCCGAGGGATGTTTTGTGTAATCTCTCAGGAACAGCTGTGACGTCGGCTCCTGTATCGATTTTAAAAATAACCGGCGTGTTGTTGACTTCCACAGTCACCTCCCAAGGTTGTGTTCCTGAGGCTTAAAGAACTCCCAAGAAATACGGCTCCTCTGGTGCGTATGTGGTTCCCTCTCGGACGTGAGTGCCGCTCCGGCAAACGCTTGCGAAGTGACCAGGCTTCTGACATTTATTGCACTTGGCATTTCGCGCTGGACAGTTACCTTTGGAGTGTTTCTCCCTGCCGCACCAGTAGCATAATTGTTGTGTGTTTCCCTTTTGGGGTGTCTCTCTGAATAGGGTTGGTGCCTTGAAAGATTGAACTCTGTTGACGTTGTCGGTTCCATGTAAAGCGTCTTGTTGGTTTTCGACTGTTTCCGACTGGCGCGCCATTGTGGTTGCTGACTCTAAGGGTAGTTTTGCATCAAGTTGCATTTTCTCGGATAGTTTTCTATCTTGGACTCCCAAGACGATGTGGTCACGTATCATCTCGTCGTGGAGTGCTCCGAAGTTGCAGTATTTCGCGAGAGCATGCAGATCGGTGATGAAGTTTTCAACGGGCTCGTTTTCTTCTTGTTTCCTTGTATGGAATTTGCTTCGGTCGTAGATGATATTGCGCCGTACAATAAAATTGTCTTTCGAAGGCCTTCTTAAAGGCTTCGTACTGTAGTGACTGGTCGGCAGTAATCCTAAGTGAGAGTAGGATGTCTTCTGCCTTTTCGCCCATGCAATATATCAAGGTGTTCACTTGCTCTGTTGCGGGCTTGTTGTGAAGTCCACTTATGGCTCGGAATCGCTCAAAGCGCTGTATCCATCGAGGCCAGTCTTCAGTTTTTTTTAAGTCGAAAGGTTCCGGCGGTTGACAAGCGAACACAGAGGTAGCCATCTTGGGCGAAGCGGTTGCCGCTGGTTCCATGAGTATTTGCGCTTGCTTGACTAATACGCTTGGACTTCGGTGGACTTCGGTCGGTGCCTATGCCCTCTGGAGATGCTTGGAGGGTAAGTTCATGAATGAATATTGTTAAATTGGCTGCCACCATGTAGTATTTGTAGCCGGTGAGAAAAGAAAGCACAGCCGTTCATGTTAGCTGAGTAACTCCCTCCTCTTCTTCCCCTAAGCCCCAGGGCTTATACCACAGATAGGATCGATGTTAGAAAACAGATACTTGGATATTAAAAATGTCTACGTATTCGCACACAGAACGATCACAGCGCAGGTGGGCGGGGCTTCTTCCCCTTCTCCCATGCCAGTGATAGGTCGTCGGCATCGGTGGCCACGCCCAAAGTGATCACTCACGTAGATGGCCCCGACAACAGGGCGTTGGCAACGCGCGACCAATTAGCCAATGCTACACTAACCTATTCGCATATCAGAAACATATGTTTCTGATATCGGGAAAAATATTTGATTTTCGATAATCGATCAATATATTCATCATCGACCGATAATCGATCATCGGGCGATTGTTCTTCATCGCTCAATAGATAGGTTCATTGATGGTTGCCGATGTCTGTGTCGTCATGTCACGTGACATCATGTCACTGTTAGGGCTTGTCCCTAACCAGCGCCTGCCGAGGGACAAGCCGAGGGACAAGCTCCGCCGTAGATGCAAGTGTCTCTTTCGTGCTTCGACGTCGTATGCAATCATGGGAAGTGCGAGGACTCGCCGCTCTGTTACGCAATGTCAAGTTCAGAAAATAGGCTCCGATACTCCTACAAGGTGGCGCTTGAGGGCGGCATACGTGACTTTGCCCGACTTATAGGAGCCAATCATCGTGAATGACGCCGGCGTCAGGAATTTAAATTTGTCTAAGTCCGGAGACATATTGACCTCAATTGCGCTTGTCGACAAATAAAAGAAATATATCGCACACGCGTTTCTCAATCAATCAATCAGTCCATAATTTGTTTATTTTTCCCTTGTGCTAACCAACAGCTCGAAAGCCTACTGGGTTAAGCAAACACACTTGCAATACGCACAAAATAGAGAGTTATGTAAATATGCAAGTAATTATGCAAGAACATAAGCCTGTCTATATGCCAAATAAAAACACATGCATCAAAATTATTGTTCACCAAAAGACAGGTTTGTGCTAAAAAATATCGACGTCAGTAAATTGCTTGTTTCAAACATGTTTGCTACGATGTTAAAACATCGTAACAAACTATTGCAATTGAGTGAACAATTCAGAGAAAGAAACATTAAGGTCAAACTAGTCTACGATAAGCTATACGCAGACGAAAAACAGTTCTGTTATTGTCCCCAGAGTTACGAGGTGATTTTGCTAAGGCAGCTTCAGAACAACAATATATGTGCAATAGCATGAGGTAACACGTAGCCCACAGAAAGTCGACGTCTCACTCATTCTCACTGATTTCCGTAGTCCTTTTTCTAAACAAGACGATTTTGCATCGGTCATCGACGATACCAATGCTAAGATAGTAATAGGAACTGAAACGTGGTTAACACCTGAAGCTGAAAATGTGGAGCTTCTTCTGAGTGAGTAATTCCATCTGTTTCAGAAATATCGCACGCTGTAGCGGGGTGGAGGGGTCGTAATTGCAGTTAGCAAATCTATTAACACATCTCTCATTCCTGTTAATAGTAGCCTAGAAGTGTTGTGGGTTCGACTAGAATTCGCTCACTCATGTCCTATTCTTAATGCCTGTTATCGGCCTCCGGGAAGGGATAGTGACTTTTCAAAGAAATTGTTTGAATGCATTAAATTTATTAAATGTTTCTACTCAGATTGGTCTATTGTGTTAGAAAGGGACCTTAACAACCCTGGTGTTAACTGGACAGAAGGGTGTATTGAAGATGCATGTTTAAACCCAGTGGAAGCCTCTAATGTCTTTGATATAGCAAGCATTTTTAACCTTAATTAAATCGTTACTCATCCTACAAGGAACAATGCTATACTAGACCTTGTGTTTACGTCGTCTTCTCAAAATATTACGTCAGTTGATGTTCTCGGTAAAATTAGTGACCATAACATTGTTTTTGTTGAAATGACACTCCCGACTGAGTTTAGAGCTATGGCACCAAAAATTGTATATGATTATTTCGAAGTCGACAAGGAAGTTCTTGTTGCCTCTGTTCAAAGTTTTGCGTCTAAGTACTTAGAGAATGTTAACGAAAGATCGCTTGAAGGCAAACTGGAATTCGTTGAAAATGGAGTTTAAGAGACTTAAGTCAACTTCCGCTCCGAAAATTGTGCTAAAAACGAATGCTGAACGACCATGGTTCACTAACTGGTTAAAAAAAACTATCTAATGAAAAAGAAACGCCTGTTTTCTAGAGCAAAGTTCAGTCATCTAGTTATAGACTGTTGAAAATATTTTTGAATATTTTGACGGCACCGGGGTTCCGGTGCCGTCATGGAGGCCGGATGCTTACGGGTTCTCGCTCTTCAGTTTATGCAGGCCCTAGCCGTCTCTTGCGGTGCTGAGTTCACTCTTTTGGACTGAGGAGTCATGGTGCGACGAAAGATGCCCGGCGATTTCAACTTGTCAGCCAAGTCATTCATCGATGGATTTGACGCTGCTACACCTGGACTTGGCTTTCTTCAAACATCACGTCAAGCAACAGCGATCGACATCATGTGACTATGAACTATTTAAGAGCCTGCTCTGCCAGCAACGGGTGGGTTCCGGGCCGTCATGAAGGCGAGATGCTTACGGGTTCTCACTCTTCAGTTTATGCAGGCCCTAGCCGTCTCTTGCGGTGCTGAGTTCACGCCCTTTTGGACTGAGGAGTCATGGTGCGACGAAAGATGCCCGGCGATTTCAACTTGTCAACCAAGACATTCATCGATTGATTTGACGCTGCTGCACCTGGACTTGGCTTTCTTCAAACATCACGTCAAGCAACAGCGATCGACATCATGTCACTATCAACTATTTAAGAGCCTGCTCTGCCAGCAACGGATGGGTTCCGGTGCCGTCATGGAGGCGGGATGCTTACGGGTTCTCGCTCTTCAGTTTATGCAGGCCCTAGCCGTCTCTTTCGGTGCTGAGTTCACGCCCTTTTGGACTGAGGAGTCATGGTGCGACGAAACATGCCCGGCGATTTCAACTTGTCAGCCTAGTCATCCATCGATGGATTTGACGCTGCTACACCTGGACTTGGCTTTCTTCAAACATCACGTCAAGCAACAGCGATCGACATCATGTCACCATCAACTATTTAAGAGCCTGCTCTGCCAGCATCGTATGGGTTCCGGTGCCGTCATGGAGGCGGGATGCTTACGGGTTCTCGCTCTTCAGGTTGGTACACCTTACTTCCACGACACTGTTGTGCGTTATGCACAACCTTGTGACGCGGCACAGGGACCCAACTTGCTGTACCTTCTAAAGTGTTCCTTTGAATGCGTTGTTGAAGTGCTTTCTTTGAAATGTCGGGTTGTTTTATCCCTGATCAAAAAACGCTTAATGCTGTCTGGCGACGTGGAAGAAAACTCCGGCCCGCTCACAACGGAGCAGCAACAGGAGCTCCTGGATGCACTCCGTGTTATACCGATGATACAGCTGGGGCAGACAAAGGTACTTTCGGAATTGAAGGAGATCAAAGAAAATCAGCTGGTCGCAGAAGGGAAGCTTGCTGCACTTACAGCTCGTATTGCTGGGATTGAAAAAGAGCTACTGTCTGTAAAGAAAATGGACGGGGAGATACGGCGTTTTAAGGAACATAATGAAACCGTGACTGCGCAACTTAGTTCACTCATGATGTGACAGGATGATCTAGAAAATAGATCCTGAAGAAATAATCTGATTTTCTATGGGCTTCCAGATTCCGTCAACGAGACGTGGGATGAGTCCGAACGAAGTGTTATACCGCTATGCAGCGATAGTCTCGGGATTCAAGTTGGTCCTTCGTCAATCGAACGCGCTCACAGAATTGATCATTTTTCTACAGCCAAAGATAGGCCGATCGTTGCGCAGTTGTGTTCATTCAAAGATAAGCAGAACATTATTTTTAACGCGCACAAACTGAAAGGCAGTCGCTTGTCTCTTAGCGAAGACTTTTCGTTACCTGTAAGATCGGAAAGGAAGAAACTTCTTGACTTTGCTAAGGAACACAATGAAAAATTTAAACTACGCTTTAATAGGCTTATAATGGGGACAAAGACGTTTACCTATGATGCAACAACGGATCGTGTCGTCGAAAATATCCAATAGCAATCAAACACCCCGGTCAAATACCGCAAGAGTAAGCCACTAGAACTTGATTTTATTGTTGTAAACTGTCGCAGTATCAAGAATAAATCGCATGAGCTCGCCGACCTCATTACTGTTACTAACCCTGACATAGTTATGGGTACCGAGTCGTGGTTGGATGGCACTGTTTGTGACGCGGAGGTATTTACCTCCAATTACAATGTCTATCAGAGAGATCGCAGCGCTCATGGAGGTGGCGTTTTTGTACTTGTCAGCCGCCATATCAAAAGCACTGCGTTAAATTTCAATGACCCCTCCTGTGAAGCTGTCTGGTGCAGAATAGAACTGGCAAATGCAAAGCAGCTAGCCGTTGGTTCCTTTTACAGGTCTCCTGGGGGCAGTGATACAAAACCACTCGAGGCGTTATCCAATGCTTAATGCTTTGTCATTGCTGACCTTTGATTACGTCGTCGTGGGTGGTGATTTTAATCTTCCCGAGATTGACTGGCAAGATAGACTTCCTGTTACACGGTGTAAATCTAGTCTTTACACAACTTTAGAATCCATAATTATCGAAAACAGTCTTTTTCAGTTCGTGAACGTTCCTACAAGATTTGGCGGGACAAGCGCATCGACTCTAGATCTTGTGTTTAGCAACCACCCTATGCTTGTACGTTCTGTTACAACAATTACGGGGATTAGTGATCACGAGGTAGTCGTTAGTAACATTCGCTGTGAACCACTTAACATTAAGAAACCGCCCTCGAGGAAAGTATTGTTTTATGATAGATGAAATTTGGAAGGCCTCTCGAATAACCTATATTCTATCCGCCCAGAGTTTGAAGAATGCTCCTTACATATGAATATTAAAAGTCTGTGGAATCTTTTCAAGAACGAGCTTGCTGAATTGGTTGATCATCATGTTCCGTCCAAAATTATCACCGGAAAACGTAGAGTAGATGAACCTTGGGTAAATAAAGAGCTGCGCTCACTTATCAATAAGAAACGGCGGCTGTATCAACGTTACCGCAAAACACAGCATGGTGACGTACGCGATCAGCTCGAGAGGATCGGCTCTTACTTAAAAATACAAATGAAAGAACCAAAATCAAATTTTTTTATTTCCCTTAAAGAAAAATTGATGAGTAATCCAAAAGAAGTGTGGAAGTATGTAAAATCTAATAGAAAAGACGAAGTTGGTATTCCCGCGATTTCTGACGGACTGGGCACTGTCTCTGACGATCTCGAAAAGGCGATATGTTTCAACGCGTATTTTCATTCGGTCTTTTCACACCCATTTAACGGGGCTATGCCGGCCGCGGCGGAGTCTATCTCTGAGGTTATGCCCAACATTGTTATCTCGGAAAACGGTGTTTTTCTTTACTTCAGGGTCTAAATCCGGGGGCTGCGCCCGGACCAGACGGTATTTCTAACCATGTTCTGAAGAATTGTGCCCGTGCATTGACCCCCTTTTTGGTTATACTGTTTAATAAGTCCTTAGAAGCCCGTAAACTCCCTCGTGAATGGAAGACTGCCAATGTTGTTCCAATACACAAATCCGGTGCTAAGGACAGCGTCATGAACTATAGGCCTATTTCACTCACCAGTGTATGCTGTAAAACATTGGAACATATTATTTATTCTAACATTATGAAGCATCTTGAAGCTAACAAATTTTTTACACATCACCAACATGGTTTTAGGTCTGGCCTATCTTTTGTCACCCAGTTGAGTGAGTTCACCCACGACATTTTGGCTTCTTACGACAAAGGTTTACAGGTTGATTCTGTATTTTTGGATTTTCGGAAGGCTTGATGCCGTTTCTCATGCTCTTCTTCTACAAAATTGTCGTTTCTTGGGTTACCTACGTATGTTCTTGGGTGGCTAGAGAATTACTTATCAGACAGAAAACAGTGTGCCATTATGAACGGGGTAATGTCATCTTACGTCAACGTAACCTCAGGGGTCCCTCAAGCTTCGGTATTGGGGCCATTCCTCTTTCTCGTCTACATTAATGATATCACAAACAAAATAACGTCTAGTATAAAGCTTTATGCAGACGACTGTATCATTTATCGTAATGTCCAAAATGCATCAGATGTTGCGGCCCTCCAGTATGACTTGGATCTTGTCCTAGCGTGGTGTGAGAAATGGAAAATGAGTTTAAACAAAAAAAGTGTTGTTTTATTAGTTTTACCAGAAAGCGTAAGCCTCATCTATCGACCTATCATCTGGGTCATCACTTTCTTGATCCCGTTAACAATTTCAAGTACTTAGGTATATACTTTTTCATCTGATCTGACCTAGAATAAGCACATAGACTACGTGACTAATAAAGCAAGCGGTGTTCTAAACTTTATTAAACGCAATTTCAAAACTGCGTCAGTCTCCCTCAAGGAGGCGCTCTATACAACAAATGTGCGACCAATTTTGGAATACGCATGTGCAATATGGGACCCTCATTTTCATAATTTAATTTATAAAGTGGAATGGATCCAGAACCGTGCAGCTCGTTTTGTAACCAGTAACTATGATTTTTGTTCGAGCATCACTTACTTAAAAAGCTCACTTAACTGGAGTCTCCTTTGCCAACGAAGAAAATTTTTATGGTTAAAGCTATTTTACGCTATTTATAATGATCAAACCGGAATCGATGAAAGTATGTATATGCAGGCACCAAATTACGTATCAAGAAGAACGGATCACCAGATGAAAGTTCGAGAAATTAACTGCCGAACGGATGTTTTCGCCCACTCTTTTTCCCCCATACTATTTCCGAGTGGAATCGTCTGGACAGCTCAATTGTCGATTATCCTGAAAACATGTTCTTTTCAGTTTTACAAAACTTTTGTTTCCAATAGGTATCTGTAACTTCTATGTTATTTTAGGTCTTCTTGTTATTTCACATGTTTGTCATGTATTTTCTTTCATGTAAACCCCCTACAATAATGGCCCCTGGGTGATGTAGGTATGTGCATTAATAAATAAATAAATAAATAAATGAACAATGAGTGCTACAAAAAGTACAAATCTGAAAGAAAGGCAAAAAATAAATGTTACAAGAGTGACCTTCTAAATTTATTAAAACCAACCCTAAAATTTTGGAAGACCATCGGTCCTAAACACGAGTGAACTTTGCCTAAGATTAACGATGAGCAAGGGCAGGAGCTCTCCGAAAATAATTCAGCAACCGTTTTTAATGAGTATTTTGTATCTGTTTTCACTGAGGAACTGTTTCCTTTGCCATCTGATCCAATTTGTGTATCCCCAAACGTATCATGTGAACGTGCCATATTTACACAAGACGGCATTTTGGAAATTTTTGATCGACTCTCCCCAAGCTCTGCACCTGGCGAAGACGATATATGTCCCAAACTTTTGAAGGTAACACGAATCATATCTTGTCGTCCACTATATCTCATTTTTAAGCAATCTGTAAAGCTAATGTACCTTCCGGCGGATTGGAGATTTGGGAAAGTGCTACCAATTTATAAATCTGGTGATAAAGAACATCACACTAATTATAAACCAATTTCACTAACAACTGTAGCATGCAAAATTATGAAGCATGTCATATATTCCCACGTGTTTAGCTACTTATCTGACCATCATTTAATCTGTACTAAGCAACATGAATTCAGAAAAAGTTTTCGTATTAAACGCAACTTTTTGATTTTGTCACTAATTTGCACGAAAACAACCAGTCATCCAGACCAACTGATGCCATATTTATTGATTTTGCTAATGCCTTTGACTCCGTACCTCACCAACGCTTGTTGCACAAGCTTTCTCAACTCAACATTCATCATGTTGAATTCACAGCGCAAAATGACAAGGAAGGATAGACAAGGGAGACAGGATAGAGCGCTGACTAACAACTGACGTTTAATGAAAAGGAGAAAGAGGAAAAAGAACCCAAGAATGCTTTTAAAACATGCGAAATGAAACCCGCAAAAACATATGCTATAGCTTGAGTTGGCTGAAAATGAATTGCTAATAATACTAAGGTTTGAGCTGCACGCTTAACTGACTTTTAGGAAACGATAGAGTCCCTGGACGACGTGCGTAGAAACTCTGGTAGATAAAAGAAAGAGGAAGTTTACGTTTAAAATATTCACAGGTGCTAAGGATCGTTAAATATCGCGACTTAAAAAATAAAGTTCTTTTGGTGACAAGGCCACGGACGGTGCGCTTACGCAGGCATCCCCAGTGGACAGAATAACCTGTGCCTCGTAGAGCTCGCGAGTTCGTCGTTCCCCGAAACGTTTCAGGATTTTTGTTTTCCTGAACAAGGCGGAGCACTGGCAGTCCCTGACATGTATGGCAAAGTGGCCTGCTGGCGACGACTTTAGTGAAGCGGCATGTTCTCTTAGACGATCGTTCACACACCTTCCTGTCTGACCCACATACACTTTCCCACAAGTGAACGGTATTTCGTATACCACTGCACATTGGCATTCGACGTATCTTTGTTGATGTTTAACTCCGCACACACCCTGTTGCTGCTGCTTGTTGTTAATTTTCGGACACAACTTTTTTGGTTTGTCCGGTGCAGACAACACGACTTTGACGTTAAACTTCGATGCAACTTTCTTAAGGTTGTGGGAAATACGGTGAATGTATGGAAGCACAGCCGGTCGGATATTTGTGTCCCTTTGTATCTTCTGTCGTCCGCGTGAGGTGATAATGGACTCAGCGACGTCATACAAGATTGAACTTGGATAGCCTGAATCTTGAAGACGCTGCACCTGATCATGAAAGCTTTCCCCCGCTGAATGTACACAAGATTTCTTTAGCGCCGCATTTAGGGAGTTTTTTACAATTCCTCTCTTAATAATCTTCGAATGTGCCGAATCGTATTGCAGGAGGCCTTTCTTGGACCTTGGAGCGTACTTCCAACAAGTATGATGTTCAAAGAAAGACAGCCGTAGATCCAAGAATTGAAGGACGGTGTTCACCGGTAGCTCATGCGTGAACTTGAGCCCTTGTCCTTTTTCAAAAAAGGTGGATTGTATGGTGTCAAAGATTTGTAATTCATTGATAAAGATAAAGAAGGGGGCTTTGTGGTTATATCAAGGACAGACTACCTGGAAAAAGCAGGAGTAGCCATAGACAAGAACTTCAACCATCTAGAAGTCAAAACCAAGAAGGTGAAGGCCATGGCGCTCCAACTGTGCACCAGGCTTGAGTTGATGCAGATGAAGAAGCTGATATCGACTACAAAGAAAGATCATTTAGACATGTTTTTCACAGCCAAAACCCACAAGGACGGTTGTCCTTTTCGGGTCGTTGTCACTGAAAAGGGATCATGGCAAGGGTTGATGTCACGCTACTTACTCCGTCACCTTTCTAACCTCGTACTGAATGATCCATTTCTGATACCAAACTCCGAGGAGGTTATACAGTACCTTCAGCACGATACATCGACAGTCAGGTACGGATTTTCGCTCGATGTGGAAGACCTGTTTTATTCGATCCCACATTCAAAATTATTTGCAGCAGTCCAAGAGTGCATTGAGGCAAAGGGAACCACGTCCTTTCAAAACGAATGTGGAATTTCGGAAGAATCATTTCTAGAACTTTTGCAATTCTACCTTTCTGCCACGGTCGTTGAGTTTGACGGCAAGACTTACTTGCAAAAGAAAGGAATTTGTATAGGGTCGTGCGTGGCTCCGGTCCTCTGCGATATTTTTCTATCACAGTGTGATCGGGCAATAGCTAATGCCCTTCCCATCGGCCAAGTTTCCCGTATTTTTAGGTACGTGGACGACTACCTGGTTCTCCTCACACAACGCCCGGCAGACAATGAATTACAAATCTTTGACACCATACAATCCACCTTCTTTGAAAAAGGACAAGGGCTCAAGTTCACGCATGAGCTACCGGTGAACACCGTCCTTCAATTCTTGGATCTACGGCTGTCTTTCTTTGAACATCATACTTGTTGGAAGTACGCTCCAAGGTCCAAGAAAGGCCTCCTGCAATACGATTCGGCACATTCGAAGATTATTAAGAGAGGAATTGTAAAAAACTCCCTAAATGCGGCGCTAAAGAAATCTTGTGTACATTCAGCGGGGAAAGCTTTCATGATCAGGTGCAGCGTCTTCAAGATTCAGGCTATCCAAGTTCAATCTTGTATGACGTCGCTGAGTCCATTATCACCTCACGCGGACGACAGAAGATACAAAGGGACACAAATATCCGACCGGCTGTGCTTCCATACATTCACCGTATTTCCCACAACCTTAAGAAAGTTGCATCGAAGTTTAACGTCAAAGTCGTGTTGTCTGCACCGGACAAACTAAAAAAGTTGTGTCCGAAAATTAACAACAAGCAGCAGCAACAGGGTGTGTGCGGAGTTAAACATCAACAAAGATACGTCGAATGCCAATGTGCAGTGGTATACGAAATACCGTTCACTTGTGGGAAAGTGTATGTGGGTCAGACAGGAAGGTGTGTGAACGATCGTCTAAGAGAACATGCCGCTTCACTAAAGTCGTCGCCAGCAGGCCACTTTGCCATACATGTCAGGGACTGCCAGTGCTCCGCCTTGTTCAGGAAAACAAAAATCCTGAAACGTTTCGAGGAACGACGAACTCGCGAGCTCTACGAGGCACAGGTTATTCTGTCCACTGGGGATGCCTGCGTAAGCGCGCCGTCCGTGGCCTTGTCACCAAAAGAACTTTATTTTTTAAGTCGCGATATTTAACGATCCTTAGCACCTGTGAATATTTTAAACGTAAACTTCCTCTTTCTTTTATCTACCAGAGTTTCTACGCACGTCGTCCAGGGACTCTATCGTTTCCTAAAAGTCAGTTAAGCGTGCAGCTCAAACCTTAGTATTATTAGCAATTCATTTTCAGCCAACTCAAGCTATAGCATATGTTTTTGCGGGTTTCATTTCGCATGTTTTAAAAGCATTCTTGGGTTCTTTTTCCTCTTTCTCCTTTTCATTAAACGTCAGTTGTTAGTCAGCGCTCTATCCTGTCTCCCTTGTCTATCCTTCCTTGTCATTTTGCGCTGTGAATTCAACATAATGATCAACCAACTAGCCCACCAGATGATCGTGATCAACATTCATCCTGTTATCATAAAATGAATTCTCACTTTTCTTGAAAATCGTAAACAGGCTACATATGTCGGAGAGAGTGAGTCTTCTAAATTATCAGTAAAGTCCGGAGTCCCTCAGGGCAGCGTATTAGGTCCGCTTTTATTTCTCATTTACATAAACGACCTGTCTCTTAGCTTAACGTCCTCCTTAATACTTTTTGCAGTTGACTGTGTTATCTATCGGCGCTTCATCAACCCAGATGATCAAGCATAGCTACTGCAAGTCCTCAACATGATTTCACTTTTGTGCAGCACATGACAGCTGAGATAGAACACAAACAAAACAAAATTTATAACGTTTGCCGATCAGCCCTCTTCCACACCAAGGAAATATTCCATTAACCACGAGGACATGGAAAACGTTTGAACATACAAGTACTTAGGAGTAACTTTTTCAAAGGACCTCACCTTGAACGATCATATCAATACCACCGTTTCAGGTCCATGTAAATCGCTCGGATACATCAAGCGTAACCTTTTCCGCTCATCTGAGGCAGTCAAGCTTAAGGGCTCGAATTTTTCTTACAAGCTCGATTTTTTTCAAAATCAAAGCATCGCGCTACATCATGCATGACTATTCAGGAACCTCAAGTGTCACAAATATTAAAACCAGCCTGGAGTTGAAACCTCTAACCGTTAGAACCAAACTAGCCTGTCTTGTTTTCCTTGATGGCATCTACTACTCATCATCGGAATTTCAAAGCCTCTATCTCCAAGATCCATCTTACATTTCAAAGAACCGTGATCAACCGCTAAAAATTCAGCCTCTCTTGTCCAAAACTAACAAGTTTCAAAATTCCCCCTTTTCAACTTGCTATTGCCAACTGGAATTCTTTAACAGCACACATCGTTCATGAAACTGATACCAATCAATTTCGAGACATTTGTAATTCCCATTAGTGAAGTGTGATCACTGATTTCTTTTTTTACTGTTTACCTTTCTTTTGTGCATTGAATGTTGCAAATTGAATGTTGCCCCCTTTTAACTTGCTATTGCCAACTGGAATTCTTTAACAGCTCACATCGTTCATGGAACTGATACCAATCAATTTCGAGACATTTGTAATTCCAATTAGTGAAGTGTGATCACTGATTTCTTTTTTTACTGTTTACCTTTCTTTTGTGCATTGAATGTTGTATTTATACCTTCCTCGTGTAATATATTCCAACTGGGATACCTCTGAGGAAATGAAGTCTGACCTTATCTTTTGTTAGATACGCGAAACCGGCAATGAGTTTCGAATGAGGTCTGGGTAAAATACTGTTGGATTTCTAAAGTTTCTTCTAAGTGGAATGTGAAAGTGAACAGAGGTGAGGAGAGTAGGGATGTCTCTTGCATAATGAATTAGCCTTTGCAAAAACTGAACATAACGAACAGACCTTTTTTTACCTAAGGTGTCCCATGTTAATTTTGCTAAAATCAAATTATATTCATAAAAACACTTCCAAAATATTTGTCGTAAATAATACGCGCAAATTGCTTTTGTATTTCTTCTGTACTTTCACTTGCAGTTATAGAGATGGAGTTCCACACGACAGATGCAAATTCTAGTTTCGAACGCACATGGGTATTGTATAATCTCAAAAGACAGTTATGAGTGCTAAATTATCTAGTTAAGCTTGAGACATTATTCCCAGCGTACGCCATGAATCGCCAATAATGGAGTTTACATGAGAGAGGAAAAAAGGTGGTCGTCCACAAGAACACCTAGGTTTCGCATTTTCCGTGGTCCGACAGATGGACAGATAGTATAAATTATGACGCTTCCTTGACAGCGACATGACTTTTGTTTTTCGGGGTTTTAAGAAAAGATTGTTAGAACTGTACCATTCTACAACTGAACAAAGATCGTCCCACAGCAAAGTACAGTCAGTGATTGAGTTGACCTGCCGAAACAACTTCACGCTATCCGCGGACATAAGTACTTGAGAATGTTTTAGGACGACACCAGATCATTAAAAAAAACAAGAAACAACAAAGGTCCAAGGTTCGAGCACTGAAGCACTCCTGATATAGAAATGAATGGACGAGACAAGAAGCCAGATGCCCTTACACAGTTCTGCCTTTTATGAAGATATATATTAAACCAAGTATTGTACTCAGGACTGAGGCCATAGTCCCCGAGTTTCAGCAATAACAACTATAATTGACCTCATCACAGGCTTTGAACATATCCAGATATATTGCGTGTACTTGACACCGACACTTAATATTTGGCAAAAGCAACATTTAAAAATGTGCAAAGATCTGTCTCGACGGGTCTGCCTGTGACGAAACCGTGCTGTACAAGAACAAGATTTATTTTAAAATAAATATATAATCAATTGTACACCAGCTTCTCAAACACCTCTGGAAATGCATTGAGAAGAGAAACAGGACGGATAAAAACAAACATCACAAGATTTACCTGACTTAAAAATCGGGGCGACTATCGAATATTTTTATTTGTCTGGATAAGTTGAACACTTTTTCAAGAACAGGGACAAAATATTCGCCACCTCCTTTTACAATAAATTTGGGAATACCATCTGAACCTTTGGACAGTATAGAATTCAACTTTTCAATAGCAAAAGGCACTACATGAACTGTAAATCCAGTAAATGGCAAATACTCCTCAAATCATGTTACATGTAACGGGTAAAGGGGTGTTGACATTGGAAAGCTATGAACTGAATTGATGTGAAAGCAACTCACAAACAGATTTCGGGGACGTTTCGATAGCTGACCCGTTGCTCAGCGTAATATTGTTAGAGTCCCTCGTGGTGTGCTTTTTCAAATAGCGCCACAACTCTTCGGGTCGCTTGTTCTAGGTTACGCTCCATCTGCCTGCGGTAGTGATATTGGTCAGTAGCTGTAGCTTTTTGTTAGTTTACGACAGATGCTAAACTGTTCATACCATAAGCCGAAGCTTGTTTTTTTATATATATCCATTGGTAATGTAATTTTAAGCTCAAGTAATATCGTACATTCTTGAAAAACCACTTAGGCAATTTCTAAGGACGGTTGGTGCACTGGGGAACAAACAAGTTCATGGCATCATTGACTACCACTGTAAAACTATTCCCCATGGAATCTACACCAGAGCGTTGTAAGACATCAGTCTAATCATATCGCTCGAAATATTTGTATAAGCTAAAGTCATCGCCAGCGCTGTACGCGTACCGCAGTGCACCAGACGAAACGCATTGATCTTAAAAACATAGGAAACAAAACGGTAAGTGGAGGATGATATGCATCAGGGGTAACCAGCGGATCGTCCAGCAGGAGCCACTTCCGAAGTAGGAATGTTAGATAAGACCAGATCAAGAATGTTACCGGAACAGTTGGCGAACATGTCGTGTTGCGTAAAATCGTTACAATCTATGCAGTTAAACAAACAAGACGCTTTTTGACGTGTGCTGGAACTTTCATTCTTATTGCAACCGTAAATTCTGTCGACTTTGGGTAGATTAAAACTCACCGTATAGTTGCCCGCGATGTTCCGTGTCGTCTATTTCGTTTTCAATAAAATTAAAGTGCCTTACCATGAGAGCAGCATCTGAAGCAGGAGGGAAATGTTTTGCTCCAATTAGAAACCTGAACACGTCACCAGACGGTATCTTTACCCAGACGGATTCTTGGTAGGTTTCCAAATCATTTCTCCTATGCCCATTCAGTGATTGTTTGCAAGCTATTAGTACACCAACTTCATGTTTTATCCCCGGAAGTATAACCACGATTTCTACCAAACGCAGTAAAGGAACGTGTAAAATAGTCGCTATTCGCAATGCCGTCATGAAGCCATGTTTTTGACAAAATGACAATATCGTAATCGGTAACTAGCAGATTAGACATAAATTCATCTGATTTTGTTCTAAGGCCGCAGGCATTTTGATAATAAGCATTAAGATTCCAAGCCATGAGTACCTTTGGTTAAACTTTCCGCTGCAACCACGTAACGCCGGGAACTAAGCAACCTTCAAGAAAAAAATGGGGAGGGAGGGTGAAAGACAGCCATCCGGTCAGACATGCGAGTTGTTCACACACTTGCAACGACTCCTCGTCAACGGCAAGATGGAACGAGTTATACGTGGGGTATTTTGTTTTCAGTTCAATGTAAATCACTGCCTTGTCCCGGAGAACAGCTGATACTATTGACTCGACGTCAGTGACGCTAGTGGCTGAGTTCAGACGGGACACAAACAAGCCTTTGGAAGGCGGTGAGCGAGGCACCGCTCTGATGGTGCAATTATTGGCTTGACTCAAATGAGGCATGAGGCCTTGGATGGCGCTCTGGTTAACGCGTAAAACCCGCGTTATGGGCTATGTTGGTAGACTAAGTGTTCGAGCTTGAAGGGGTCGTGCTAGCGACTTCCCTGAAACGCCTCGATCTTCACTAAAGCGACGCGGAGCTTTGACGGCACCCGATGCGGATAGAGATCGTCGAGGACAATGTGCGACACACCGGAAGGAACGGTTCAGGTCTCGATCAGCAGGTAGATAAGTCGCAGGCAAGGACTGTAGGTGTCTTGCGATGCCCACAAGCACCGTCGGTGCTACTTGCACACGTCGAATGTAGAGCACAATACGCGGAAGTTGGACGACGTGTTTTCGGGGGAACCATCGAAGCGGCCAAAAGCCTACAATCTTCGGTATTTTGCCGCAGTACGATGCGAATACCCATCTCGTTCAAGAGAAGCTTGTCCTGGTGACATATATCCGGC
>JAZHYW010031101.1:0-33237 GCA_037355805.1 Ixodes ricinus | reverse complement strand
CCCAGCGTTCGACTCTGCTCTTTCGCCGACTTCGACGCCCGCGACGCTCTACTGTTATCTTTTGTTTCCTTCTTTATTTTTTGGGCACAAGTTCGCCCGATTAAACCGTTTAGTTTACTCAGTGATTCACCGCCTCATCACTTGTCACCCGTGACAATATACGTACTTTCTGTCATAATTTCCTACTGTTCACAGTCTTTTCCTCAGAGTGCAATCGCCCTCGGGGACCGACAGTCAGATTGGCCACTGCACGATAGGAGCTTACTGTTCAAAAGAGCGTTACAACATGATTATCCGCACGTCGATCGACTGCACCTAATCCCTCAAGTGGTCTTAGACTCTTTAATGTAAAGCGGAATGTCAACCTGCGACACACCGCCCCCTCCGATCACGGCCCGACCAGCGGCATCAATGCCCGACAGTTTACGTCATCTCGTCTTGTTATTACACCACTGATACGCGAACACACGGTCACATCGGCGATAATTCCAGTCTTCTGTTCACTACGCACAACACTGCCAATACGATGTTGCTGCTATGTTGCTGACACGCAGAAATACAGAACCACGTTGAACGCCGGTTGGCACTCGGCACGGGAAAACAAAACCGAACTCAGCACGGAAGGCACCCAGGCAGCTGGCAGGAAAACCTGCCTGCCTTGGACGCAGTTCCTGCGATTTCCATAACGTCGAAAACGTCGACAAAGATCCATGTGGTTCCGCTACTGTAATTAGGGGTGTCGCGAACCGGCCAAGGTTCGAGTTCGACCAGGTTCGACTTTTTCGAACTTTTAGTGGAATGTTCAACGAACCTTGTAATGAGGTTCGACTCGTATGCTCATGCGTGACAGGCTGGCCAGTTGGCTTCGGATTGGATGGTGATGGCTAAGGGATGAATAAGGGGCACCACTGATTGGTTAATTCAGTTAATACAGTAAAAAAATTAAGTTATTAACTTCTTCAGTGATTAGAATTAGTTTCTTTTAATTGCAACTGTTCATTAAATGAAAATAACCCTTTGCATGAAAAAAAATCCAAACCTAGACATGCGTGTATCAAGGTCTGGCCACACTGTCCAGAAAGTCGAAACTGTTGAATCTGTCTAAAAGTTCGAAGGTTTGTCGAACCGGTTCGAACAAGTCGAACCGCGAAAGTCGACCGAAAAATCTGGTTCGACAAAAGTTCGCGACACCCCTTATTGTAATTCCGCGCGCGTCCCACAATCCAGAGACGGCCATCTTACCCAGTGTACGTAGCGCTACTGGCACTGCTCCGGAACTTCGCTGTTTCTAGCGGCTTTGTTTGCTCGTTTGATAAAATTAGTGGTAAAAACGTCAATGCAACCGAAATGTTCTGCACGTTTGGACTAGAAGACGGAATTACAGGCGGCCTTCGCTGCCGCTGAAGCTCAATCAACTCAACAACATTTATTTAACAACTGTGCGTGACGTGCTCGAAAAACGAAACCGAAAGAAGATGAGTCGGGAGGGCGAAAGCTTTCTCCCGTCTGCTTGGAGAAGGAGGAAAACGTCTCGTTCCTCCCTTCTTCTCGTGTCCGCTCGGGGGCGCGTCAGTAGAAGGGAGTAAGACGCACCGTTGCTACTTTTTTTCTCCATTTTTTCTTAGAGTGTAGGTATTGCGAGCTTTACTTTTTGTGTTCATTCATGTCGCACTTCTTTGCATCGAATGGACCCCTCCTGGCGGAAACAGGCCACTGTAAAGGGACACACGGCAACGACCTCAGATCCTGAATGGGTAAGAATTGCTTCCTAATTTAGAAACTCGCGTTCTTTTACCTGCACCAGAGTTGTAAGTGTGGAAATATCAAATACTGAACACGACACGAGAACACTGGAAATATCATATACTGAACACGACACGAGAACACGCCGACTCGCGGTTCCGACGTCATATTGCTGCGGTGAAGCTACTGTTGGCCCGCCGCTTTCGCAGGCACTTAACGCCAAGCAGGATTCTGCGCAATGGCCATGCCCACACTTGGAGTGGGTCAACGCGGGGCGGTTTGTGATCCGCGCGTTGGTACGTGCTGTGGGACAAGGTTCTGCGGCTATGCGCTCAAAAGTATGAGAACGTGGGTTTCAGAGCTCATCAAAGCTGCGCTCACGCACTAGCATCTCTTCGGATTTCCTAGAGAGTTAGACCCGGGTCTGCTACTGCGCCTGCTCGCTACGTATTTTTGTAGGCTGAAAAAATATAAAACACTCATCAAGATATAGCGTTGTACAGCCCCTTTATATAGGTCACCAACCTCATCGCTACAGTTTAACGTGCCACTCTAATATTGTATGCTTGTAAAAATGTATCTATAGAAATTGGGCCAATTGTAAGGCGCTCTCTGCACAGCATCCCAGTTGTGGGCTAAAGAAACGGTAAATAGGAATATAATTACAAGGTGTTATATACAGTCATCTCGGAAATAGAAATTGCAGGTACTTGATGATGCATCTTTTATTGTTTTTATGTCGAATTGGTATATGATAGTCCCATTCATTATTGCCTGCCTTGTTCCTATCAGTTTAACTTTAGTCTCATAGCTTGAGAAATACCTAAGGAGTCGTACGTTGATCGATTTAAAACGTACAGCAATCGTTTCATTCAAGCACGAAGCAAGATTTTCATATACATTATTGTGAAAGGAAGTATTGGTTATGATAATTCTAGAGAGTCCTATATTTGTGTTTGCATCACTATATCCGTCCTTCTTTACTCGGCATTGTCTAGTCTTGACAGTTTGAGGAGCCAAGAACGTAGCGAATCCCGTGAAACTTAGTGCTGCTTCACAACCTAAAATATAGTGGCATAGAGCGATAAGAACGGGGAAGAACGAATCATCAGGCCAGAAGTACGAGCATAAAAACTCTTGAATCGCATTTCCCAAACTCTCATCAACTATAGTAGAAATTTAAGCGATCACAGCAGCACTAGTGGAGTTCCCTAATGTTAGGTACCAGAACTCTAACCTACTTTAATTTCTTATTTTTTGTTCTTCTCTGACGAAGACAAATCTCCGCTATTAAAAAATCAAGTTTTGACGTTAGATTGCCCTCAGAAAACAGTTTATAACGTTGCATCTAGAGAATTTATTGATTAAGCCATGGATATAGCCTTGTGACTCGTGTTATCTAGGGGTTTTTTGCAAGAGTTTAACGGCGCCTACTTTTCTAAGGATTGTGTAGACGCAAAGTCAAACACTGGTTAAGAACACGCTCATGGCGACATCGGGTAGAGTCTTCCTTCTGGTCTTTGGGAGATTCACTGGTTGCACAGATATCACAGCCGGCAAGTAGAATAGTCGCAGAAGGTGATTTCAATGTTACTTGACCGGCTCTGTTAGAAGAAATTACCTAGCGTGCGAGCGAATTCCGAACTGCAGAAATGAACCTTGTCTTTTTTTTTTATTATTCCCAATTAGCATTCTCAAAAAAAAAAAAAACTTAACATCTTGCATTTAATGAACACGAATTTTGATAATTTCGCATGCATTTCAAAAGTACTCACCTTTTTTTTTCGCCCAAAAATTACTTGAATAATCAAAGTCAGGATGGAATTAGGGCAACCATTTGCCTGAAATGCTAACTGAATTTAGAATCTTGTCGTATCGGAGCTGGTAACGTTACCTCGAAATCCCCCTTGTAACCGCTGAGAGAGATGCCCCAGGTATCACGCCAGAAAAACGCCTAACTTGATACAGGCTTGGCCATCCTATTATCCTGACTAGGGGTTAATACGGCTTAGCTTCAACAGGCTAACGCAAAAGTACATCTTTGGTGTTTGTATTGCTTTTTACTCACTTGCCACGTAATCGCCATGCGCCAGACTTAAGAAAAAGATTCTATGTAGGAACCTAAGAACCAGCAGTGAATACTAAACCTAGAACTTAGCCCAAAGTTACCCCACAAAAACCACACAGCTAAAAGTGATTCCTAACTCTGCACTTGTATGGTGCTTTAAGCCGAAAGATTGCTAATGACAGCCAAACTATACCAGCAATAAAGCATTATTTCGGCACTGCTTTGGTGACTGAGCGCCGTGATCTTCAGACTCTGGCCAAAGAGGTTCACGTTTGGCTCTACTATTGCTTTTTATGGCATTTTGTGCGCTGAGATTTCAGACGAAAATAAATTTTTGTCTAAAAGAACCGTGCCACCCGGGACGAGCATTGCTCAGCAATCCGGCCTTGTCCTCAACATACATATCTGTGACGTAATTATATTGAAAATAGAAGCGACAAATTTCAAGTTTAATTAAGCTTCGTCGCATAGTCACAGCTAGCGCGTCTTTAAAGGGATACTTCAACGAAATTTGAAGTATTTCCGTCGTGTTCAAAAATAGGTTGAAAATGATCCACAATATCCGTAAATGACAATCCCACGTTTGTATTTTGAGCCTGATGGCTGTATTTTTCATTATAAACGGCCCACTCTGGCAAGTGCTTAGAGAAGGCCCAGCAGAGACAACGTGACATCCAAAGCAATTGTGACGTAGGTCGTCTCAAGACGGGCAAAGCTATGGCGAGGCTGACGTTGAGAGGATGGCCTAGTCGTTCCAGCCACCGAAGCGGCTGCTTTTGTAAGAATTTTGAGTGACGGATTAATCTTCTATAATCTTGTAGGGGGACAATAGCGACTTCTGCGACACAAAAAGGCATTCTCGGGAAGAGGGCAGTTCCTCGTTCCCGTCTTCTCTCGTCCTGGCCGGAGACGAGAAACTCACCGTCACTAGCTGTCAAGGTTCCTAGACGGGCATTATAAGCGAGGCGTTAACGACATCCATCAGGTGCTCTTTGCTAATCGTTTAATTCGTTTTAAATTTCCTTTTCGATACTTTTTTAACAAGATATTGGTATGTTGGATGTGATACGGCTCCTTTGAACACATATAGACCAAAAATTGAGCGCCGAAATTTTGTTGTAGTATCCCTTTAAGCCAGCTGCTCGAGAATATTTTAACAACATGGTTTATCTGATGTTTGGGATTACTTAAGGCTAGTGGGCTTACCAGTTTTCACCTCATTTGTCTTATGCGTCTTTCTCGCAGGGAAATATGTATGTATACTTTGCTATCACGAGTCTCGGCGACGTGAGTATTTTTAATGACATTATCTTAGCATAGAAAAAATCGTAAGGGTGCAGGCGAGCTGGTGAATATTAACCATGTTGAATTAACCTGAGACTGGGGTAGAGATGAAACATCAAAACGTAGAAGGAAAGAAAATAGACAGGACGACGTCTCAAACTCAGCTAACTGGTTTATTTAGTCCACCTCCTATATAGTCACAATCTCAAGGTCATCTCCACCAAAAAAAAAAAAAGCAAAGGGTCGAAGTCTAAACAGTTCAAGCGCCACAGTCTTCACACAATGCAAAAACGTTGACAACTTTACAGGTCGATGCAATAAGGCAACATCCATTAACCTTCAAACTTAAACAAAAGGATCAGTTCATACTTCGGAATCATCCTTCGCCCTCTCCACATATTTTATTTTATGTGGAGAGGGCGAAGGATGATTCCGAAGTATGAACTGATCCTTTTGTTTAAGTTTGAAGGTTAATGGATGTTGCCTTATCGCATCGACCTGTAAAGGTTGTCAACGTTTTTGCATTGTGTGAAGACTGTGGCGCTTGAACTGTTTAGACTTCGACCCTTTGCTTTTTTTTTGTTGTTGGTGGAGATGACCTTGAGATTGTGACTATATAAGGAGGTGGACTAAATAAACCAGTTAGCTGAGTTTGAGACGTCGTCCTGTCTATTTGCTTTCCCTTCTACGTTTTGATGTTTCTTCTCTACCCCAGTCTCAGGTTAATTCAACATGATTATCTTAGCATTCAAACCTTTTCGCGGTTTTGTTTTTACAGCGGAGCTGTTAAGAGCTAGTTTCCCAGGATCGTGTCCCCCGCAAAGAAATGTCGACACAAAACTCTGGTTGCCGCTGTCGCTCATAGATGGCGGTAGCTGTCCAGAGTGTTGTGTTTGCCGGTTGTTCGCTTGCCGCCGCCGCTCATAGATCGCGGCAACATTTCTTCGGAGGAAGAAGAGCGGGATCGGAATGAGCGGCGAAGTGCGCAGCAGCGCGAATGGTTTCATAACCGCCGCGATGCCGCTATCGCCTAAAGTTCCACTGCGTCGAGCGCTTCAGATTCCCTTGCGAAAGAAGAGCAGATCGATCGCCTGGAAATCCACCGCTGAGATCAAAAGCTACAGCTCCGCTGCTCTTCCTTTTTGAGCAAAGTTGAAAGGCTAAAACCTTTTTTTTTTTGTTTTGCTATAATATTACAACTTAAGGCCGATATAATGGCAAGTGGGGAAGTTACTACTGTGTGATTTTAGATAAGATCGACCAAAGGGTGGCTGGTCGACATTTTTAAATCAACTGATGTTTTTATACTATTGTCTAGTGCCTGGTATAAATTCATCTAAACTTAGTTTTGAGCAGAAAACATATTTGGGGAAAGGAAAAATCATAAGGCATGAAGAGGTGGACACTTGCATTCACGCGCACTGATGGAGGGGGCACGTTTGAGAGTAAATAACTAAAACGATAACATTAGCACAATTCCAATACTTTTTAGACGCAAACTAGAGGTACAGCGCGCTCGTAATATAAAGTAATAATATTTATTTAAGTGTTTTTTTATTTTTCTTAAAATTGCGAAACCTGTCTGCTCGAACGACAATTGGCAAATTTGGAGGCCTGTATCTTATAAAATAATGTAATCATTATTATATAATCTGCACACAGTATTTCACTTATATATGGCTATTATTTAAAGAAATATACATACGATATTTGAGCGATACGATAGTAAGGATATATTTACGTAAACATGGGAAAAAATCAAACAACGAGAAATTCCGATGCAAATAAAAAAAACACCACATTCGATTTTTTTTTAAATTTGGGTACCCTTTTATACCTCATTTCGGCATTCATTTCTATTAAAACATGTTGCATTATTTTATTGAGAAAGAAGAAACAACTCCTCAAAGGAGGGTCCTTTCTCAACGCCTACACTTAGCAGTGCCCGATACAAGACGTGAGTTTGTGTTCCAGTTTCATAAAACTAACACGCATCTCTTATATTTTTTTTATTCAGATTAGGCGATTGATAACTATAGAAATCGTTCACACACTAAAATTGAGGAGAAACTATCGTGTACAAAGAGCTATCATATTACGAACTAGTGATCCGAGAAAAGATCCCGCAGCCATCGGCCACTGGGAACTTTGTCTATTTTCCTACGGCACTATATGCTCCTCTCTCTTACCCTCTATCTCCATCTCTTTCTCTCTTTCTTTAATATATACCTGACTTATATTCAGAATAAAAACATATTCAAGCATTCCCTTTCTGCATGATAGTGTTTTGTGGCTAGGAACAATCATTTCTTCGCGAAGATCACGATTATGGCGCAATAGTTGATGGAAGTAGCAGGCGACACTCGTCGCTAGTTCTGGCAAAACGGCCGATACAATATTTTCTCGCATTTCCCCGCTCGCTGTCAAGGATGAGGGGGTTCGCTTCAACCAGCAAAATATGGCCGCCGATGCCTGTTTACTGAGCAGTCATGCCTGTCGCAATTCCACTCCCTGGCTTCGAGGGTGATAATATCAGGCACAAAGAGGCACACCTACAGAGAGCAGAACCCCCCAAAACTCGAGCCCCATCTAAATACAATAGAGCGTAAACACTGTCGCCATGTTAACCTAGGAGAGGTTAACACGGCGACAGTGTTTAGGTTTTAGGTAAGGGAAAGCATGGCGCGTGGTATGAGCCGGATCCTTACACGAGGTGCAAGGTGAGCCCTGAGAACCTGTTTGCTGCCTTAGAGTTCTTCACGAAAGACGAGTTACAATGTTCACGTCGCGGTCGCAACCAGGAGGACGTGATATCTGTCATGCTCGACGGGGAGAAAACGTTCGTGCCAAAGTGCTTCCTGAGTTCTGACACGCTCAATCCGAGAGGCCTTTCGCGCATACAAAAACAAGCATCCTGTTCCGACCTTGGGCTAACGAAACTTTATTCCTTGCGCCCTAGATTGGTCAAATGTATTCCAAACCAGGAAGTGTGCGTTTCTCTGCGCTGCGCCAACTATTACCTTTGTATTTCCGCTGTAGAGAACGTTACAGGCTCAACATTCAACACTGGTGAAACGAATTCAGCATTTCCGTGCGACCCACTAACAAGTCTGGCAGTGTCTTTAAGGAAACTCTGATAACTGCAAAAAAGGCCAGTCTTTTACACTCGAGGAACTTCATATCCGAGAGGATGAAGAGATTGTGCTTACATAAAAATCCGGCGACCTTGTGAAAAAACAAAAAGACAAAAAACAAAAATTGGATTTTGAGATTTTCCTAAAAGTCGTTCAAGTAACTGTTGAAAGTTGGACATTTCACAACTATATCCGAGAAACGCAAGATGAAGCAATCTACGGTGAAAAGCTGCTGTATGGAACGCGGGAGCATTGTGTTTCATTTTGACTTTGCTGAAAACTGGACCATCGTGCTTCCTGCCAAAGTTAGAGCATACCCCTGAAGAAAAAAAGTTACGATATTTACATCTGTAGTGATGACAAGAAAATCTACAAACAGCGTTGCTATCATCAGAGAGGACCTGTGTGACGCCGTCGCTCTCACGCGCTTGGCTTTAAAAAAGTGAAAGAGTGGGCTGAAGACACCGTTGCGGTATACTCGCACGTGACGTACGTAAGTATTGGGGTCGCCAGTCATTTTAAGAATAGCTAGCAGCTTCACCAGTTTGCACAAAATGATTGCCCACAAGCCCAGTGGTTATTTCCTGCATCGGGACATGGGAAAATGCATGCGACGGAGTTGGCGGACTCGTGAAGCACCAGGCCACGCTGAACAACCTGAGAGAACGTTAAAAAAAGTGAAAGCCGTTTACAACTCCCTGTAACGCCGAATTACAGCGCAGCCCTTGAGGAGGAGGAGGGAAGGGTACGGGGTGGGTGGGTGAAGTGACCTCGGGGGGGGGGTCACGTGACCTGGGGGTCACATGACCTGGGGGTCACGTGATGATGACGATGCCGATGGCGTCATCAGTGACGTCACTGATTACGTCATCAGCGACGATGACGATGCGGATGCCGATAAAGTTATCAGTGACGTCGCTGATGACGTCATCAGTGATGATGACGATTGTGAGAATCGGCCCCGCCATCGCCGCGAATGGACGCGGAAACGGGACTGAGTTTCTTTTTCTTTTTATGCGTGTTTGCCTTTGCACGTGTGCACCTGTGTCTGGGTGGACTGGCGGCGCTCGTGCGGGCTGGCGCAGGGGACATTGGAGAAAAAAGACGAGGAGGACCGCACGTGATGTAACCTTTGGCTACAGTGCTTTGGCGGACATTCGGAAGATAGCTCCGCTTGTAAATAGACGTGTTTTTTTTTCTTCCCTCTATCCGCGGAGTCCTGTCTGGTTTACTCTTCCGTCAGCGACCATCAGCTGCCTCCGTCTTCGGGTCCCGGCGCAATCTCGAAGAAAGAACTTCATTACTGGCGCAGTCGACAGGATTGCGTCAGCGGACCGCGGCGGCGTGATCTTCACAACGGAATCGGCGGACAGCGACTTGACGCGGCACTGGTGGAGCCTTCTAAAGAGAAGACTGGACCACCGAGCTCCTTGAAGATTGGACCACCGAGCTACTTCGTGGTGTTAGAGCTACCTCGGACCAGATGCCGTCCCACTCCAACGAGGAACGCCGGAGTCTACAGCTCAGACATCATTTTCGTGCCTGACTATTCTGAGCAGGGGGCTGCGTCTGTGATCCAGCGGCAGTCATTGATCTTACGGCAAGGTGATTCTTTGACGTGTGCCCGCCATAAATAATAAATACAGACAGCGCAGAGCGGCAGATGCCGGTTCTAACGCCAGAGCAGAATAGGGGCAGGAATAGGGATGTTGACGGGCCAGGTGAATCGTCACCTTCGAGTGGATTAGTGGCAAACTCGCAGAAACAAGGGGATGGGAACAGAGGATTCCGATCAGGCAGCTCAATCGAAAAGGAGATAGAACTAGTAGGGGAGAAAGAACGGCTGTTACGTCTCGAGCTAGAGCTAGAACATTTACGCTCAGAAAACGGAACGCGAGCCAGTGGAGGCGGCATGGAGTTCAAGCTCCGCGATGAAGTTTTAAGCTTTTCAAGATTGCTGAAAGGAGTACTGACTTCCATGCCGTCGTCCGAAATATTAGTGCCGAGCTGGTTTGATGGCGTAGAAACCGTCTTCGAGACATATGAAGTCCCGGAGCGGCTTAGAGGATATCTTTTGAGACCTTATTTCACGGAGAGCATGCGTGCACTAGTGAATAGGCTGAACGTGGGTGAGAGAAGTGGGTATGATGCGGTCAAAGAACGGGTCTTGTTAGAGCTCGGACTGTCACGAGCTGAGGTCTGGAGGCCCTTTATTGAAACCACCACTTTTCTCAAGGAAGAACACGAGAACCCAAGGCAGGCAATTATACCTGAAAATTATCGGGTGAAGTGTTTTAAATGCGAGAAATTGGGGCACCTTTCCCGTGAATGTCTCCGGACGAAGACACCAGAAGAAGAACTTCTGTTTCACAAGAAAAGAGTAGACGCCGAGAATGTCACTGTGGAGGAAGACTCCAGCCGTGAGCCCGAGAAGGTGACGACCGAAGTGGACAAGACCGGCGGTAACAACTTGGACCACCAAGGCCTGAAGAGGCCGGACCCATCGGTCCGTGAGGCGCCTTCGATTCTGTTACAGGCCGACGACACGAAGCGGTCGTCGAAGAACAATCGCAGCTGCGTGTCTGTGGAGGCGGACGTTGACGACAGAAATGAGCTGAACGTCTCGCGTGCCTGTAAAACGTCCCAGCGAGTTGAGGATTACCACGACGAGCAGGTGAACGTCGACGACGAAAGGCCGTACACTTTGCCTGGGCGGCAGGTGTCCCGGCGATCTGAGGACGACCCATGTGTGAACTTCGACAACGTCAAGGCTGGTCCCGACATCTTACCTGGGTTGCACAAGTCCCGGCAAGCCAATGACGACCACGTTGAGAACATGGGCGTCGGTTACAACGAAGAACCGAGAGTATCTCCTGGGAGGCGGACGTTCCTGCAAGCGGAGGATGACGACAGCGAGAACGTGGACGACGATGAAGGACTGAACTTATCGCCTGGGCGGCAGGTGTTTGGGAGAGCGGAGGATGACCACGAAGAGAGCGTGAAAGTCGACGACGAAAAAACCCGAATATCTTGCTTTGGGGGCAGACGTTCTGGCAAGCTTATGACGACCACGGCAAGTACGTGGGTGTCGACAAAAAGTCGGACATCTTGTTAGGGCGGCTGACGTCCCAGTGGGCCGGTGAAGATGTCAGGGAACGCGGGGACAGCGACAAGGACGCTGTCTTTGAGATGAAGTCGTTCCGTAATATAGCTAGGGACGCCGATGAAGACTCGACCACCTGCGAGCCGGCCACATGTGAGAGAGCTGGGAGTGCAGAAGACGTCGACAACGGTGACTGCCTGCGAGGCCCATTCCTGGTTAGTAAGTCAGGACAGAGTATAAACTGTTGTCGCTCTTGCGCGGGTATGTTCCGGAACCAGCTATACACCGTCCGATTCAAGCCCCGTCGAAATCTGGATGGCTTGAATAACCTGTCGAAAAAGAGACCGAGGCTAGGAGGCTAGATGCTGCGCTAGTCTCGGCGCGAGATTTGTCACTGCTTTGGAGCCTTGGCGGGCACAGTAAGAATCACTTTACTAGCGTGATTGGCATATTGGTGAAAATTTCTTTTATAGTTTGGATTCTTACGGGTTGAATCACAAACTCTGAGCAAGGTGTGACTGATACGCGTACGCGTTTGAGTTTAGATGTTATATATTATTTTTTGACATTTCGGGTCTAAAAGATATACTTAGTCGGGAGGTGTGAGAATCGGCTCCCGCCATCGCCGCGAATGGACGCGGAAACGGGACTGAGTTTCGTTTTCTTTTTTATGCGTGTTTGCCTTTGCACGTGGGCACCTGTGTCTGGGTGGACTGGCGGCGCTCGTGCGGGCTGGCGCAGGGGCATTGGAGAAAAAAGACGAGGAGGACAGCACGTGATGTTACCTTTGGCGGACACTCGGAAGATAGCTCCGCTTGTAAATAGACGTGTTTTTCTTCTTCCCTCTATCCGCGGAGTCCTGTCTGGTTTACTCTTCCGTCAGCGACCATCAGCTGCCTCCGTCTTCGGGTCCCGGCGCAATCTCGAAGAAAGAACTTCATTACTACGATGACGATGCGGATGCCGATGACGTCATCGGTGACGTCACTGATGACGTCATCAGTGACGATGACGATACGGATGCCGATGACGTCATCAGTGACGTCACGCGTCCCATAATGCACCGCGCGGTTACGCCGACGGCGACGCCGACGCCGACGGCGACGCCGCTCAAGCCGGAAACGGGCGCCTAAGAGCTACGCTCTAAAAACGCAATTAAGACGGCCAGGACAATGGTGAGCGTTCTATTTGAGAAACTGGGTGCATCTTGTGTATCTGAACGAAAATGAGCTCTTTCAATATCGTCAACAACAAAAAAAAGAAGAGTGGCTGACGGTGCGCGCCTTTCCTGGCATTCAGTCTTGGCACGTGTGGCGGCCGTGCAAGTCATCAACAGATGCAGCGGCGTAGACTTTCCATTTTCCCTGGGGGAGGGCAGGCTGAGACGTTCTCCGGGGGTGGGGGGGGGGGGGTGTTGCGCGTTACGTTTTCGCCAGGACTGGAGATTGAAGCTAGCGAAAGCACGCTGGGATTCCATTTCCCATGTGTTTTGTCAAGAAAGGCAACGTGGGCGTTATTTTGTTTACATGCCACTCGGTAAGGATTATGGCCGGGCCAGGGGGGGAAGCTGTGCCCCCATCCCCCCCCCCCGGTCTCACCAGGGGGGGCACGAGCCCCGATGCCCCCCCCCCCCCCCGAAGTCTACGCCTATGAACAGAAGGAACCTGGGACATATATGTAGAACGAAATGTCGGATCAGGTAAGAAGAAACTTTATAAAATGGGTACATCGAGGAAAGCCGTCGTGTAAAGTGCCGAATTTGATGCTCCAAGGACTGCTGTTTTTGAATACAGGGTTATCTTATTTACCACAGTTTTCTTCGCGGGGCATTTAACCTAATATTTTACTTGGTGACAGCTTATAATCTTTATCTGATCACCATATTAGAATCCCGAAACGTTATCCTCGCGCAGGATAAAATATCTCGTCTTGCCACGATTCATTCGAACACCGAGAGTATCGAAGCTCTTACAGTCCGGCGCGGTGGCACCGCTCACCTGAAATGGTTTGTCCCCGGAACTACATAACTAGCCTAAACAATTTTAGTATTCTATCTTTATTTTTGTGTGTGAAGTAAAGTTGTTTCTTTTATTTTAAATATAAAATCACGGAGAGTAAAACATCTTTTCTCGAATCACTAGTCTCTAATACGATACCTCTTTGTACGATGTATGTAAAATGCTGTATATTGTTTCTCCTCACTTTTAGTGAATGACCGATTGCTCTATTTGTCAGTGATTTCATATAAATAAATATATATGAAATATGTGTGTTAGTTTCCTGAAACTGGAACTCAGAGTCACTTCTCGTATAGGGCACTACAAAGTGTAGGCTTTGAAAAAGGACCCTAATTTGGGGAGTTTTGTCTTCTTATTCAATAAGGTAATGCTACATGTTTTAATAGAAATGAATGCCGAAATAAAGTATGACAGGGTACCAAAACGTTTTAAAAAAATCGAGGGTGGTGGTGTTTTTTTTTCTTTGCATCGGATTTTTTCGCTGTTTGATTTTCTTTCATGTTTGCCTAAATATATCCCGACTATCGTATTACTCAGATACATTACTTTTTTTAAACAATAGCCATATATAAGAAGAATACTAAATGCAAATTAGATGATAATGAATAAATTATTTCATGAGATACAGGCCTCCAAACTTTGCCATTTGTCGTTCGAGCTTGCATGTTTGGAAAGTTTTAGAAAAATGAATAAAATTTAAATTAATATTTTTACTTTATATTACAAGCAAGCTGTAGCCTGAGTTTGTTTTTAAAAAGTACTAAAATTATTCTAATGTTATCGTTTTAGTTATTCAATTTCACACGTGCCCCCTCCATCAGTGCGCGTTTCTCAGGGTTACAAAATGTCGATTAATTACCAGCTCGCCTGCACTCTCTCACTGCTTACATAAGTAACACATACTACATTGACATGTACATATGTTAAATGTAAAATAATACACAAATCATGCTACATAGTGGCCATATACAAAGGTTAATAAAATGAAACCTCATATTAAAGCACACAAAATGTTTAAAAGACTCACATGGCGAACAAAAGAAACTATGATTGAGTATCTGTGTATTAGCGTCTTCATAACTAAATATTATAAGAACGAGTAATGCTGCAGTTGAATGAAATTGCTAAACGTTATTTATATTTTATATGATTTGCCTTTCAAATCAAGTTTCACGAAATATCCTAAGAATATAGTATAGGAGGCACACATATTTTTGTTAAGAAAATATTCCCAAGGCTTAATGCGAACAGATGATAAATAATGATCTCAAAATAAAAGTTTATTAAGCCAACTTCTGCCAAAGAAAATAAAAAACAAGCGTCGAGAGAGCAGAAAAGCGACCGACGATTTGGCGGCGTTACAGGCAGCGTGAGCGAGACTGACTAGGCAAGGTTATCCTGGCCTCCTTATCCTTTGCACTCGGGGTGAAGAGATGAACAGAGAAGCGCATCTTCTTCATAATTCGCGCGGCATTACTCATCCTATTAAAGCGCATCGCCCCGATGCAACACAAAATAATGGCAAGCTAAAAACCGCCTTCTGGAAAACAAAAAGTTATCAATGCTACCTAGCGTAGAACGGCTTCAGTCTAACGACGTGAGCAAACTCGGATCGTAGTCAGCGTCGTGATGATGTTTTCATGTCGTCGGGCACTACTTTGTAGTTCAGCCCCTCGAGGTGACGAAGTGCCGTCTATGGTCCGAGGAACAGTTTGCAGTTTTTTATTGAGGCCGCGCCGACGAATGGGCGTCCACACCAACACCCAGTCGCCGGGCTGGAAGTGAATGTCCCGATGACAAAGGTTGTAGTGGCCAGCGTTGACACGCTGCTGCTCTTTAAGCCGGAGTCGGGCCAGCCGGCGGACTTCTTCGGCCCGTTGAGTGACCTCCTGGGCGTCGTCGCCTGAATCGTCGCATGGCTCATGGGGCAGCATCGCGTCCAGCAAGGTCGTTGCTTTCCGACCCTGTACCAACGGGAAAGGTGTAACTCCAGTGGTCTCTTAAAGTGCCATGTTGTAGGCAAACGTGACGTAAGATGAGACCTCGTCCCACGTCTTGTGCTCTATGTTGACGTACATGGCGATCATGTCTGCCATGGTCTTGTTTAGCCGTTCCGTCAACCTGTTCGTCTGCGGATGTTACGCAGTCGTCCGACGACGGCTGGTGTGGTTGAGCCGCAGGATCTCCGGAGTTAGCTTTGCCAAAAACAACGACCCTCGGCCTGTACTCAGTAATTCAGGGCACTGTGCATGAGGAGGATGGCCTCGATGAAGAGCTTAGCTACTTCCACAGCGGATCCCGACAGGAGCGCCTTTGTATCGGCGTACCATGTACGGTCGTGACGAAGATCCACCAGTTTCCTTGCAGCGATGGTGGGAACAGTCCTACCAAGCCCATTTCGATCTGCTGAAACGGCGTAGTCGTGGAGTGATCGGCTGCAGGAGTCCTGCCGGCTTTGTTGGTGGTTTCTTGCGTCGTTGGGATTCGCGGCACGATCGGACGTAGAAGCGGATGGCCTTCGGGACCTTTGGCCAGAAGTATTCTTATCGAATCCGTGCAAGTATTCCGCGTGCAAGTCTTCCGTGGAATCGTCGTGGCTCGCTTGGAAGACTTCCCTCGAAGACTCGCAGGGATAACCAGCAGCAACGTCGAGTGGGCGCGGCTGAAATTTTCTTTGTACAGCACAGTTTCTCGAACAGCAAAGGTTGTCAGGGATCATACGAAGACACGTGGAACTGCACTTCCTTGTTCCTCGAGATGCTTGATGAGTGCGCGCAGCACAAGATTGTCTCGTTGAAGTGCAGCCATGTTTTCCACGGTAACCGCGCCGACAAAAACGACGTGTCGACGTTGTTGTCGGTGCGCTCAGACACCAAATCGCACAGGTGCCCTCGACAAACAATCGGTGTCGCTCTGCTTGCGGGCGGACTTGTAGACCAGGCTCAGGTCGAATTTTTTTAAGTTGAAGCCTTCGGCGCGCGAGACGTTTTGAGGGATCTTTGAGGTTCGCGAGCCAACGAAGCCAGTGGTGGTCTGTGGCCACTCGAAACGGGCTTCCGTACAGGTACGGGAGTAGTAGATAAGGTGTACGGATTCGCGCAATGGAAGTATCGGATGTCAGAAACTAGATATCTGGAAGTGTACGGATTCGAACAATAGAAGTATCGATGTCAAGAACTAGATACCCAAATATCGGAAACATATTGTAGATAGTGTAGTATACGTAGCCAGTGAGGAAAGAAAGCACAGCTGTCCATGTTAGCTGAGTAACTCCCTCCTCTTCTTCCCCTAATCTTCAGGGCTTATACCATATCTCCCCCTCTTTGTTTTTCCATATTTTCATTTGTATCTATAGGTTCAGTCACTGAACGGGTCTTACTACACGTCCGCTTCGTGTGACTGGAAGTTGGGAAGTCGACGGCACCGGGCACGACAATTCTTGACTGCGGACGGTCTCGTCAGCTGCTGGGCGTCCTGCGGTATTGCCATCGTTCTGATTGCTGACGCTCGTCAGCTGCTGGGCGTTCCTACGGGCATTTCATTGGAATAAGTGGAATCTGTTCCGTCGCACTTCTCCTCTTGGCGTCTTTACTATGTAGGACCGGGGTGGTCCTGCAGTTGTCTTCACGTGTCCATCGGTCTTCTGGTCAGTAATCCACACTTTTCCCCTTCCTCAATTGGCTTGAAGGGGCGTGCACCGTGTCTCTTGTCGAAGTTGGTTTTCTGTGTGAGTTTGTTCTTTTCCTCCTATTCCCGGAGCTCTGTGTGATCGAGAGTTTTTGGCTCCAGAAGGTGGTTTGCTATTGGAAGGGACGTGCGAATGCGACGGCCCATCAGAAGTTCTGCAGGGCTGAAGCCATTCCCCAGTGGCGTTTCTCGGGATGCCTGCAGTGCCCGATAGGCATCATCAGTTTTTGTCCAGCTGGCCTTAATTATTTTCACGCCAGCTTCCACAAACCCATTGCTCTGCACCAACTTGGGGCTGGATGTAATATGATGAAACTTCCAGTCTCGCGCAAACTGTGTAAACTCGGAGTTCACCAGTCGTTGAAATTGAGGTCCGTAGTCACTGTACACTATCTCTGGTGTGCCCTGTCTTGCGAAGATGGACTTCAGGTGATTAATTACTGAGCTCGCTGACAAACTGCTCGAAGGAGCAACCTCTGGGTACCTTGAGTAGTAGTCCGTTACAAGTAGATACCACTTCCCTTGCAAGTAGAAGAGATCCATCCCGACACGCTGCCATGATCTGTCTGGATATGTAGTAGGAATGAGAGGTTCAGGACAATTGCTTCTCTCTTGAATGCAGCGTGTGTATCGTCTTACATACGCTTCTATTTGAGTAGACAGTCCTGGCCACCAGACAGACTCTCTCGCTCGAGCTCGACATTGGTGGTACCTTGATGACCTTCATGTATACTCTCCAGGATCTCTTTTTGCAGTGAGGCCGGAATGATGATACGGGACCCTCTCATGAGGAGTCCTTCTTCCACGGCAATCTCGTTTCTGTGTTGCCAGTAATTCACGCATTTGGTGTCCACAGAGCCCTTAGAGGGCCAGCCATGCATGCTGTTGTTCCGTAGCAGCTGGCAGGTGTCATCACTTTCTTGCTTTTCTTGAATTTGTTTTAGTCTGTTCGGCGATGTTGGTAGACTGAGAGTAATACCTTGTACATAGGCTGCTACTTCGTCTTCCATTTCTTTGTCTGGGTCCGTCTGTAGTTGGTTTCTTGACAACGTATCTGCAGCCACGAGATATTTGCCTGGGATGTGTCTAATCTCATACGAGTACCTCATCATTCTGAGTTTCATGCGTTGGAGTCTTGGTGTGATGTCCTCCAAGCGCTGTGATGTCAATATCGGAACCAGGGGCTTATGATCTGTCTCAATCATAATATTCATACCCGTGATGAAGTCCCGAAATCTCTCGCAACCCCATACTACAGCTAGCCCTTCTTTTTCTATCTGAGCGAAGCGCCTCTCTGTCTCGCTCATCGTCCGGGACGCATAAGCTACAGGTTTATACTGTCCATTGTCTTGTTCATGACGAAGTACCGCCCCCCTTCCGAAGGATGAGGCATCAGTGGACAGCACAGTTCGCTTCTTGGGATCGAATAAAGCTAGTACTGGACTTGAGGTGAGTGCCAGTTTCAACTTTTCGAAAGATCGCTGTTGGTCTTCTCCCCAGCTCCAGTGATTCTTAGAGCTAAGAAGTGTGGTCAGAGGGTATGACACTTGTGAAAGGTATGGTATGAATTTTCCAAGGTAATTCACCATTCCCAGGAAACTCTTCAGTTCGGTGACGTTCGAAGGTGTCTTCATTTGTTTGACAACTTCTACCTTTGCTTCGTCAGGATGAATTCCTTGGTGAATGATGTATCCCAAGAATTTGACGCGCGTGACTCCCAACTGGCATTTGTTCACGTTCAACGTTATGCCTATTTGTTGAAGACGGAATAAGACAGATCGAAGTCGCTTATCGTGTTCCTGTCTGGTCGACCCATAGACGAGAATGTCATCCATATTGCACACTTGTCCTTCGATGTCACTCAGGACTTGACTCATCTTGCGTTGGTAGAACTCTGGAGCAGATGTGATGCCAAACGGTAGTCGCTTAAATTTGTATCTTGCGAAAGGTGTAATGAATGTTGTCAGGATTTGTGATTTTTCGGCCAGCTCGATTTGCCAGAACCCTGAATTAGCGTCCATTTTCGAGAAAAATTTCGCTCCACTTAGTTGTCCCAGTACGTGTTCGGTGACTGGGAGGGGGTGCAGTTCGCGTTCTACATATTTGTTCAGTTCAGTGTAGTCCACGCAAATCCTGAACTTCCCATCTGGCTTTTGTATGATCACCATGGCAGAGCACCAGTCTGTTGGCTCTTCAACGGCTGCAACTACTTCTTGTCTGACCATGTTGGCGACCTCGTCTTTGATCTTGTCCATGAGGGGAAGTGGGATTCTTCTGGGAGATACGAGGGAAAAAGCTACTGCATCCGGACGGAGTTTTATCGTGTAAGGCATCCTCACGTGACCAAGGCCATGAAAAAGTGCTGGGAACTCGGCCCTCAGGTCGACTGTCGTAGGTTGACAAGCAAGTACCTTGTTCATTCTTTTTACAACACCCAGAATCTCACTGTCTGCTCTGGAGAGTAATGGAGTGTAGGTATCACGTAGATGTCTGTTATAGTAACTTTGTCGCGGTACTGGATTTGTGCTTTTAGCGTACCGAGAACAGTTAGTCTTTCTTGACTGGGCCCCCTCAAGGCCCGTGTTGGTGTCGTCAGGGCCGTATTGCCGAGGGATGTTTTGTGTAATCTCTCAGGAACAGCTGTGACGTCGGCTCCTGTATCGATTTTAAAAATAACCGGCGTGTTGTTGACTTCCACAGTCACCTCCCAAGGTTGTGTTCCTGAGGCTTAAAGAACTCCCAAGAAATACGGCTCCTCTGGTGCGTATGTGGTTCCCTCTCGGACGTGAGTGCCGCTCCGGCAAACGCTTGCGAAGTGACCAGGCTTCTGACATTTATTGCACTTGGCATTTCGCGCTGGACAGTTACCTTTGGAGTGTTTCTCCCTGCCGCACCAGTAGCATAATTGTTGTGTGTTTCCCTTTTGGGGTGTCTCTCTGAATAGGGTTGGTGCCTTGAAAGATTGAACTCTGTTGACGTTGTCGGTTCCATGTAAAGCGTCTTGTTGGTTTTCGACTGTTTCCGACTGGCGCGCCATTGTGGTTGCTGACTCTAAGGGTAGTTTTGCATCAAGTTGCATTTTCTCGGATAGTTTTCTATCTTGGACTCCCAAGACGATGTGGTCACGTATCATCTCGTCGTGGAGTGCTCCGAAGTTGCAGTATTTCGCGAGAGCATGCAGATCGGTGATGAAGTTTTCAACGGGCTCGTTTTCTTCTTGTTTCCTTGTATGGAATTTGCTTCGGTCGTAGATGATATTGCGCCGTACAATAAAATTGTCTTTCGAAGGCCTTCTTAAAGGCTTCGTACTGTAGTGACTGGTCGGCAGTAATCCTAAGTGAGAGTAGGATGTCTTCTGCCTTTTCGCCCATGCAATATATCAAGGTGTTCACTTGCTCTGTTGCGGGCTTGTTGTGAAGTCCACTTATGGCTCGGAATCGCTCAAAGCGCTGTATCCATCGAGGCCAGTCTTCAGTTTTTTTTAAGTCGAAAGGTTCCGGCGGTTGACAAGCGAACACAGAGGTAGCCATCTTGGGCGAAGCGGTTGCCGCTGGTTCCATGAGTATTTGCGCTTGCTTGACTAATACGCTTGGACTTCGGTGGACTTCGGTCGGTGCCTATGCCCTCTGGAGATGCTTGGAGGGTAAGTTCATGAATGAATATTGTTAAATTGGCTGCCACCATGTAGTATTTGTAGCCGGTGAGAAAAGAAAGCACAGCCGTTCATGTTAGCTGAGTAACTCCCTCCTCTTCTTCCCCTAAGCCCCAGGGCTTATACCACAGATAGGATCGATGTTAGAAAACAGATACTTGGATATTAAAAATGTCTACGTATTCGCACACAGAACGATCACAGCGCAGGTGGGCGGGGCTTCTTCCCCTTCTCCCATGCCAGTGATAGGTCGTCGGCATCGGTGGCCACGCCCAAAGTGATCACTCACGTAGATGGCCCCGACAACAGGGCGTTGGCAACGCGCGACCAATTAGCCAATGCTACACTAACCTATTCGCATATCAGAAACATATGTTTCTGATATCGGGAAAAATATTTGATTTTCGATAATCGATCAATATATTCATCATCGACCGATAATCGATCATCGGGCGATTGTTCTTCATCGCTCAATAGATAGGTTCATTGATGGTTGCCGATGTCTGTGTCGTCATGTCACGTGACATCATGTCACTGTTAGGGCTTGTCCCTAACCAGCGCCTGCCGAGGGACAAGCCGAGGGACAAGCTCCGCCGTAGATGCAAGTGTCTCTTTCGTGCTTCGACGTCGTATGCAATCATGGGAAGTGCGAGGACTCGCCGCTCTGTTACGCAATGTCAAGTTCAGAAAATAGGCTCCGATACTCCTACAAGGTGGCGCTTGAGGGCGGCATACGTGACTTTGCCCGACTTATAGGAGCCAATCATCGTGAATGACGCCGGCGTCAGGAATTTAAATTTGTCTAAGTCCGGAGACATATTGACCTCAATTGCGCTTGTCGACAAATAAAAGAAATATATCGCACACGCGTTTCTCAATCAATCAATCAGTCAATCCATAATTTGTTTATTTTTCCCTTGTGCTAACCAACAGCTCGAAAGCCTACTGGGTTAAGCAAACACACTTGCAATACGCACAAAATAGAGAGTTATGTAAATATGCAAGTAATTATGCAAGAACATAAGCCTGTCTATATGCCAAATAAAAACACATGCATCAAAATTATTGTTCACCAAAAGACAGGTTTGTGCTAAAAAATATCGACGTCAGTAAATTGCTTGTTTCAAACATGTTTGCTACGATGTTAAAACATTGTAACAAACTATTGCAATTGAGTGAACAATTCAGAGAAAGAAACATTATGGTCAAACTAGTCTACGATAAGCTATACGCAGACGAAAAACAGTTCTGTTATTGTCCCCAGAGTCAACGAGGTGATTTTGCTAAGGCAGCTTCAGAACAACAATATGACTGTGCAATAGCATGAGGTAACACGTAGCCCACAGAAAGTCGACGTCTCACTCATTCTCACTGATTTCTGTAGTCTTTTTTCTAAACAAGACGATCTTGCATCGGTCATCGACGATACCAATGCTAAGATAGTAATAGGAACTGAAACGTGGTTAACACCTGAAGCTGAAAATGTGGAGCTTCTTCTGAGTGAGTAATTCCATCTGTTTCAGAAATATCGCACGCTGTAGCGGGGTGGAGGGGTCGTAATCGCAGTTAGCAAATCTATTAACACATCTCTCATTCCTGTTAATAGTAGCCTAGAAGTGTTGTGGGTTCGACTGGAATTCGCTCACTCATGTCCTATTCTTAATGCCTGTTATCGGCCTCCGGGAAGGGATAGTGACTTTTCAAAGAAATTGTTTGAATGCATTAAATTTATTAAATGTTTCTACTCAGATTGGTCTATTGCGTTAGAAAGGGACCTTAACAACCCTGGTGTTAACTGGACAGAAGGGTGTATTGAAGATGCATGTTTAAACCCAGTGGAAGCCTCTAATGTCTTTGACATAGCAAGCATTTTTAACCTTAATTAAATCGTTACTCATCCTACAAGGAACAATGCTATACTAGACCTTGTGTTTACGTCGTCTTCTCAAAATATTACGTCAGTTGATGTTCTCGGTAAAATTAGTGACCATAACATTGTTTTTGTTGAAATGACACTCCCGACTGAGCTTAGAGCTATGGCACCAAAAATTATATATGATTATTTCGAAGTCGACAAGGAAGTTCTTGTTGCCTCTGTTCAAAGTTTTGCGTCTAAGTACTTAGAGAATGTTAACGAAAGATCGCTTGAAGGCAAACTGGAATTTGTTGAAAATGGAGTTTAAGAGACTTAAGTCAACTTCCGCTCCGAAAATTGTGCTAAAACGAATGCTGAACGACCATGGTTCACTAACTGGTTAAAAAAAACTATCTAATGAAAAAAGAAACGCCTGTTTTCTAGAGCAAAGTTCAGTCATCTAGTTATAGACTGTTGAAAATATTTTTGAATATTTTGACGGCACCGGGGTTCCGGTGCCGTCATGGAGGCCGGATGCTTACGGGTTCTCGCTCTTCAGTTTATGCAGGCCCTAGCCGTCTCTTGCGGTGCTGAGTTCACTCTTTTTGGACTGAGGAGTCATGGTGCGACGAAAGATGCCCGGCGATTTCAACTTGTCAGCCAAGTCATTCATCGATGGATTTGACGCTGCTACACCTGGACTTGGCTTTCTTCAAACATCACGTCAAGCAACAGCGATCGACATCATGTGACTATGAACTATTTAAGAGCCTGCTCTGCCAGCAACGGGTGGGTTCCGGGCCGTCATGAAGGCGAGATGCTTACGGGTTCTCACTCTTCAGTTTATGCAGGCCCTAGCCGTCTCTTGCGGTGCTGAGTTCACGCCCTTTTGGACTGAGGAGTCATGGTGCGACGAAAGATGCCCGGCGATTTCAACTTGTCAACCAAGACATTCATCGATTGATTTGACGCTGCTGCACCTGGACTTGGCTTTCTTCAAACATCATGTCAAGCAACAGCGATCGACATCATGTGACTATGAACTATTTAAGAGCCTGCTCTGCCAGCAACGGATGGGTTCCGGTGCCGTCATGAAGGCGGGATGCTTACGGGTTCTCGCTCTTCAGTTTATGCAGGCCCTAGCCGTTTCTTTCGGTGCTGAGTTCACGCCCTTTTGGACTGAGGAGTCATGGTGCGACGAAACATGCCCGGCGATTTCAACTTGTCAGCCTAGTCATCCATCGATGGATTTGACGCTGCTACACCTGGACTTGGCTTTCTTCAAACATCACGTCAAGCAACAGCGATCGACATCATGTCACCATCAACTATTTAAGAGCCTGCTCTGCCAGCATCGTATGGGTTCCGGTGCCGTCATGGAGGCGGGATGCTTACGGGTTCTCGCTCTTCAGGTTGGTACACCTTACTTCCACGACACTGTTGTGCGTTATGCACAACCTTGTGACGCGGCACAGGGACCCAACTTGCTGTACCTTCTAAAGTGTTCCTTTGAATGCGTTGTTGAAGTGCTTTCTTTGAAATGTCGGGTTGTTTTATCCCTGATCAAAAAACGCTTAATGCTGTCTGGCGACGTGGAAGAAAACTCCGGCCCGCTCACAACGGAGCAGCAACAGGAGCTCCTGGATGCACTCCGTGTTATACCGATGATACAGCTGGGGCAGACAAAGGTACTTTCGGAATTGAAGGAGATCAAAGAAAATCAGCTGGTCGCAGAAGGGAAGCTTGCTGCACTTACAGCTCGTATTGCTGGTATTGAAAAAGAGCTACTGTCTGTAAAGAAAATGGACGGGGAGATACGGCGTTTTAAGGAACATAATGAAACCGTGACTGCGCAACTTAGTTCACCCATGATGTGACAGGATGATCTAGAAAATAGATCCTGAAGAAATAATCTGATTTTCTATGGGCTTCCAGATTCCGTCAACGAGACGTGGGATGAGTCCGAACGAAGTGTTATACCGCTATGCAGCGATAGTCTCGGGATTCAAGTTGGTCCTTCGTCAATCGAACGCGCTCACAGAATTGATCATTTTTCTACAGCCAAAGATAGGCCGATCGTTGCGCAGTTGTGTTCATTCAAAGATAAGCAGAACATTATTTTTAACGCGCACAAACTGAAAGGCAGTCGCTTGTCTCTTAGCGAAGACTTTTCGTTACCTGTAAGATCGGAAAGGAAGAAACTTCTTGACTTTGCTAAGGAACACAATGAAAAATTTAAACTACGCTTTAATAGGCTTATAATGGGGACAAAGACGTTTACCTATGATGCAACAACGGATCGTGTCGTCGAAAATATCCAATAGCAATCAAACACCCCGGTCAAATACCGCAAGAGTAAGCCACTAGAACTTGATTTTATTGTTGTAAACTGTCGCAGTATCAAGAATAAATCGCATGAGCTCGCCGACCTCATTACTGTTACTAACCCTGACATAGTTATGGGTACCGAGTCGTGGTTGGATGGCACTGTTTGTGACGCGGAGGTATTTACCTCCAATTACAATGTCTATCAGAGAGATCGCAGCGCTCATGGAGGTGGCGTTTTTGTACTTGTCAGCCGCCATATCAAAAGCACTGCGTTAAATTTCAATGACCCCCCTGTGAAGCTGTCTGGTGCAGAATAGAACTGGCAAATGCAAAGCAGCTAGCCGTTGGTTCCTTTTACAGGTCTCCTGGGGACAGTGATACAAAACCACTCGAGGCGTTATCCAATGCTTTAATGCTTTGTCATTGCTGACCTTTGATTACGTCGTTGTGGGTGGTGATTTTAATCTTCCCGAGATTGACTGGCAAGATAGACTTCCTGTTACACGGTGTAAATCTAGTCTTTACACAACTTTAGAATCCATAATTATCGAAAACAGTCTTTTTCAGTTCGTGAACGTTCCTACAAGATTTGGCGGGACAAGCGCATCGACTCTAGATCTTGTGTTTAGCAACCACCCTATGGTTGTACGTTCTGTTACAACAATTACGGGAATTAGTGATCACGAGGTAGTCGTTAGTAACATTCCCTGTGAACCACTTAACATTAAGAAACTGCCCTCGAGGAAAGTATTGTTTTATGATAGATGAAATTCGGAAGGCCTCTCGAATAACCTATATTCTATCCGCCCAGAGTTTGAAGAATGCTCCTTACATATGAATATTAAAAGTCTGTGGAATCTTTTCAAGAACGAGCTTGCTGAATTGGTTTATCATCATGTTCCGTCCAAAATTATCACCGGAAAACGTAGAGTAGATGAAGCTTGGGTAAATAAAGAGCTGCGCTCACTTATCAATAAGAAACGGCGGCTGTATCAACGTTACCGCAAAACACAGCATGGTGACGTACGAGATCAGCTCGAGAGGATCGGCTCTTACTTAAAAATACAAATGAAAGAACCAAAATCAAATTTTTTTATTTCCCTTAAAGAAAAATTGATGAGTAATCCAAAAGAAGTGTGGAAGTATGTAAAATCTAATAGAAAAGACGAAGTTGGTATTCCCGCGATTTCTGACTGACTGGGCACTGTCTCTGACGATCTCGAAAAGGCGATATGTTTCAACGCGTATTTTCATTCAGTCTTTTCACACCCATTTAACGGGACTATGCCGGCCGCGGTTGAGTCTATCTCTGAGGTTATGCCCAACATTGTTATTTCGGAAAACGGTGTTTTTTTCTTTACCTCAGGGTCTAAATCCGTGGGCTGCGCCCGGACCAGACGGTATTTCTAACCATGTTCTGAAGAATTGTGCCCGTGCATTGACCCCCTTTTTGGTTATACTGTTTAATAAGTCTTTAGAAGCCCGTAAACTCCCTCGTAAATGGAAGACTGCCAATGTTGTTCCAATACACAAATCCGGTGCTAAGGACAGCGTCATGAACTATAGGCCTATTTCACTCACCAGTGTATGCTGTAAAACATTGGAACATATTATTTATTCTAACATTATGAAGCATCTTGAAGCTAACAAATTTTTTACACATCACCAACATGGTTTTAGGTCTGGCCTATCTTTTGTCACCCAGTTGAGTGAGTTCACCCACGACATTTTGGCTTCTTACGACAAAGGTTTACAGGTTGATTCTGTATTTTTGGATTTTCGGAAGGCGACGCCGTTTCTCATGCTCTTCTACAAAAATTGTCGTTTCTTGGGTTACCTACGTATGTTCTTGGGTGGCTAGAGAATTACTTATCAGACAGAAAACAGTGTGCCATTATGAACGGGGTAATGTCATCTTACGTCAACGTAACCTCAGGGGTCCCTCAAGCTTCGGTATTGGGGCCATTCCTCTTTCTCGTCTACATTAATGATATCACAAACAAAATAACGTCTAGTATAAAGCTTTATGCAGACGACTGTATCATTTATCGTAATGTCCAAAATGCATCAGATGTTGCGGCCCTCCAGTATGACTTGGATCTTGTCCTAGCGTGGTGTGAGAAATGGAAAATGAGTTTAAACAAAAAAAGTGTTGTTTTATTAGTTTTACCAGAAAGCGTAAGCCTCATCTATCGACCTATCATCTGGGTCATCACTTTCTTGATCCCGTTAACAATTTCAAGTACTTAGGTATATACTTTTTCATCTGATCTGACCTAGAATAAGCACATAGACTACGTGACTAATAAAGCAAGCGGTGTTCTAAACTTTATTAAACGCAATTTCAATACTGCGTCAGTCTCCCTCAAGGAGGCGCTCTATACAACAAATGTGCGACCAATTTTGGAATACGCATGTGCAATATGGGACCCTCATTTTCATAATTTAATTTATAAAGTTGAATGAATCCAGAACCGTGCAGCTCGTTTTGTAACCAGTAACTATGATTTTTGTTCGAGCATCACTTACTTAAAAAGCTCACTTAACTGGAGTCTCCTTTGCCAACGAAGAAAATGTTTATGGTTAAAGCTATTTTACGCTATTTATAATGATCAAACCGGAATCGATGAAAGTATGTATATGCAGGCACCAAATTACGTATCAAGAAGAACGGATCACCAGATGAAAGTTCGAGAAATTAACTGCCGAACGGATGTTTTCGCCCACTCTTTTTCCCCCATACTATTTCCGAGTGGAATCGTCTGGACAGCTCAATTGTCGATTATCCTGAAAACATGTTCTTTTCAGTTTTACAAAACTTTTGTTTCCAATAGGTATCTGTAACTTCTATGTTATTTTAGGTCTTCTTGTTATTTCACATGTTTGTCATGTATTTTCTTTCATGTAAACCCCCTACAATAATGCCCCCTGGGTGATGTAGGTATGTGCATAAATAAATAAATAAATAAATAACAATGAGTGCTACAAAAAGTACAAATCTGAATTTAGAAAGGCAAAAAATAAATGTTACAAGAGTGACCTTCTAAATTTATTAAAACCAACCCTAAAATTTTGGAAGACCATCGGTCCTAAACACGAGCGAACTTTGCCTAAGATTAACGATGAGCAAGGGCAGGAGCTCTCCGAAAATAATTCAGCAACCGTTTTTAATGAGTATTTTGTATCTGTTTTCACTGAGGAACTGTTTCCTTTGCCATCTGATCCAATTTGTGTATCCCCAAACGTATCATGTGAACGTGCCATATTTACACAAGACGGCATTTTGGCAATTTTTGATCGACTCTCCCCAAGCTCTGCACCTGGCGAAGACGATATATGTCCCAAACTTTTGAAGGTAACACGAATCATATCTTGTCATCTACTATATCTCATTTTTAAGCAATCTGTAGAGCTAATGTACCTTCCGGCGGATTGGAGATTTGGGAAAGTGCTACCAATTTATAAATCTGGTGATAAAGAACATGTCACTAATTATAAACCAATTTCACTAACAACTGTAGCATGCAAAATTATGGAGCATGTCATATATTGCCACGTGTTTAGCTACTTATCTGACCATCATTTAATCTGTACTAAGCAACATGAATTCAGAAAAGGTTTTCGTATTAAACGCAACTTTTTGATTTTGTCACTAATTTGCACGAAAACATCCACTCTTCCAGACCAACTGATGCCATATTTATTGATTTTGCCAAGGCCTTTGACTCCGTACCTCACCAACGCTTGTTGTACAAGCTGTCTCAACTCAACATTCATCCTGTTATCATCCAATGAATCGTCCACTTTTCTTGAAAATCGTAAACAGGCTACATATGTCGGAGAGAGTGAGTCTTCCAAATTATCAGTAAAGTCCGGAGTCCCTCAGGGCAGCGTATTGGGTCCGCTTTTATTTCTCATTTACATAAACGACCTGTCTCTTAGCTTAACGTCCTCCTTAAGACTTTTTGCAGTTGACTGTGTTATCTACCGGCGCATCACCAACCCAGATGATCAAGCACTGCTACTGCAAGTCCTCAACATGATTTCACTTTTGTGCAGCACATGACAGCTGAGATTGAACACAAACAAAACAAAATTTATAACGTTTGCCAATCAGCCCTCTTCCACGCCAAGGAAATATTCCATTAACCACGAGGACATGGAAAAAGTTTGAACATACAAGTACTTAGGAGTAACTTTTTCAAAGGACCTCACCTGGAACGATCATATCAATACCACCGTTTCAAGTCCATGTAAATCGCTCGGATACATCAAACGCAACCTTTTCCGCTCATCTCAGGCAGTCAAACTAACCGCCTACAAAGCATTTGTGCGATCGAAACTCGAATACGCCAACATAATCTGGTGGTCTCATCAAGCATACCTTCTTAACAAGCTCGAATTTTTTCAAAACAAGGCGTCGCGCTACATCATGCATGACTATTCACGAACCTCGAGTGTCACAATTATTAAAACCAGCCTGGAGTTGAAACCTCTAACCGTTAGAACCAAACTAGCCTGTCTTGTTTTCCTTTATGGCATCTACTACTCATCATCGGAATTTCGTAGCCTCTATCTCCAAGATCCATCTTACATTTCAAAGCGCCGTGATCATCCGCTAAAAATTCAGCCTCTCTTCTCCAGAACTAACAAGTTTCAAAATTCCCCCTTTTAACTTGCTATTGCCGACTGGAATTCTTTAACAGCTCACATCGTTCATGGAACTGATACCAATCAATTTCGAGACATTTGTAATTCCCATTAGTAAAGTGTGATCACTGAATTTTTTTTATTTTTTACTGTTTACCTTTCTTTTGTTCATTGAATGTTGTATTTATACCTTCCTCATGTAATATATTCCAACTGGGATACCTCTGAGGAAATAAAGACCTGATCTGATCTTATGTTAGATACGCGAAACCGGCGATGCGTTTCGAATGAGGTCTGGATAAAATACTCTTGGATTTCTAAAGTTTGTTCTAAGTGGAATGTAAAAGTGAACGGAGGTGAGGAGAGTAGGGATGTCTATTGCATTATGAATTAGCCTTTGTAAAAACTGAACATACCAAACAGACATTTTTTTACCTAAGGTGTCCAATGTTAATTTTGCTAAAATCGAATTATATTCATAAAAACACTTTCTTCCAAAATATTTGTCGTAAATGATACGCACAAATTGCTTTTGTATATGTTCTGTACTTTCACTTGCTGTTATAGAGATGGAGTTCCACACGACAGATGCAAATTCTAGTTTCGAACGCACATGGGTACTGTATAATCTCAAAAGACAGTTATGAGTGCTAAATGATCTAGTTAAGCGAGACATTATTCCCAGCGTACGCCATGTACTTGCTAATAATGGAGTTTACATGAGAGAGGAAAAAAAGGTGGTCGTCCACAAGAACACCTAGGTTTCGCATTTGCGTGGTCCGACAGATAGACAGCTAGTATAAATTGTGACGCTTTCTTGACAGCGACATGACTTTTGTTTTGTGGGGTTTTAAGAAAAGATTGTTAGAACTGTACCATTCTACAACTGAACAAAGATCGTCCTGCAGCAAAGTACAGTCAGTGATTGAGGTGACCTGCCGAAACAACTTCACGCCATCCGCGGACATAAGTACTTGAGAATGTTTTAAGGACGACACCAAATCATTTAAAAAAACAAGAAACAACAAAGGTCCAAGGTTCGAGCACTGAGGCACTCCTGACATAGAAATGAATGGACGAGACAAGAAGCCAGATACCCTTACACAGTTCTGCCTTTTATGAAGATAACTTCTAAACCAAGTATTGTGCTCAGGACTGAGGCCATAGTCCCCGAGTTTCAGCAATAACAACTCATAATTGACCTCATCACGGGCTTTGGACATATCCAGATATATTGCGTCTACTTGACCTCGACACTGAATAATTCGCAAAGCAAAATTTAAAAATGTGCAAAGATTTGTCTCGACGGGTCTGCCTGTGACGAAACCGTGCTGTACAAGAACAAACTTTCTTTTAAAATAATTATACAATCGATTGTACACCAGCTTCTCAAACACCTCTGGAAATGCATTGAGAAGAGAAACAGGACGATAAAAACAAACATCACAAGATTTACTTGACTTAAAAACTGGGGCGACTATCGAATATTTTTATTTGTCTGGATAAGTTGAACACTTTTTCAAGAACAGGGGCAAAATATTCGCCACATCCTTTTACAATAAATTTGGGAATACCATCTGAACCTGTGGACAGTTTAGAATTCAACTTTCCAATAGCTAAAAGCACTACATGAACAGTAAATCCAGTAAATGGCAAATACTCTTCAAATTTAATGTTACATGTAACGGGTAAAGGGGTGTTGACATTGGAAAAGCATGAACTGAATTGATGTGAAAACAACTCACAAACAGATTTTGGGGACGTTTCGATAACTGACCCGTTGCGCAGCGTTATATTGTTAGAGTCCTTCGTGGTGTGCTTTTTCACATAGCGCCACAATTCTTCGGGTCGCTTGTTCAGGTTACGCTCCATCTGCCTGCGGTAGTGATATTTGTCAGTCGCCGTAGCTTTTCTGTTAGTTTACGACAGATGCTAAATTGTTCATACCATAAGCGGAAGCTTGTTTTTTATATATATTCATTGGTAATGTAATTTTAAGCTCAAGTAATATCGTAAATGTTTGAAAAACCACTTAGGCAATTTCTCAGGACGGTTGGTGCACTGGGGAACAGACAAGTTCATGGCATCATTGACTACCGCTGTAAAACTATTCCCCGTGGAATCTACATCAGAGCGTTGTAAGACATCAGTCCAATCATATTGCTCGAAATATTTGTATAAACTAAAGTCATCGCCAGCGCTGTACGCGTACCGCAGTGCACCAGACGAAACGCTTGATCTTAAAAACATAGAAAACAAAACCGTAAGTGGAGGATGATATGCATCAGGGGTAACCAGCGGATCGTCCACACGAGCCACTTCCGAAGTAGGAATGTTAGATAAGACCAGATCAAGAATGTTACCGGAACAGTTGGCGAACATGTTGTGTTGCGTAAAATCGTTACAATCTATGAAGTGAAACAAACAAGACGCTTTTTGACGTGTGCTGGAACTTTCACTGTTATTGCAACCATAAATCCAGTCAACTTTCGGTAGATTAAAATCTACCGTATAGTTGCACGCGATATTTAGTGCGTCTATTTTATTTTCAAGAAAATTAAAGTGGCTTACAAAGAGAGCAGCATCTGAAGCAGGAGGGAAATATTTTGCTCCAATTAGAAACTTGAACACGTCACCAGACGGTATCTTGACCCAGACGGATTCTTGGTAGGTTTTCCAAATCATTTCGCCTATGCCCATTCAGTGATTGTTTGCAAGCTATTAGAACACCACCTTCATATTTTATCCCGGAAGTATAATCACGATTTCTACCAAACACAGTAAAGGAAGGTGTAAAATATTCGCTATTCGCAATGCCGTCATGAAGCCATGTTTTTGACAAAATGACAATATCGTAATCGGTACCTAGCAGATTAGACATAAATTCATCTGATTTTGTTCTAAGGCCGCAGGCATTTTGATAATAAGCATTAAGATTCCGAGCCATGAGTACCTTTGGTTAAACTTTCCGCTGCAACCACGTAACGCCGGGAACTAAGCAACCTTCAAAAAAATGGGGGGAAAAGACAGCCATCCGGCCAGACATCCGAGTTGTTACACACCTGCAACGACTCCTCGTCAACGGCAAGATGGAACGAGTTATACGTGGGGTATTTTGTTTTCAGTTCAATGTAAATCACTGCCTTGTCCCCGAGAACAGCTGATACTATTAGATGACTTCAGTGACGCTAGTGGCTGGGTTCAGACGGGACACAAAAAAGCCTTTGGAAGGCGGTGAGCGAGGCACCGCTCTGACGGTGCAATTATTGGCTTGACCAAATGAGGCCTGAGGCCTTGGATGGCGTTCCTGGTTACCACGCGGGAAACCCGCGTTGTGGGCTATGTTGGTAGACTAAGTGTTCGAGCTTGAAGGGGTCGTGCTAGCGACTTCCCTGAAACGCCTCGATCTTCACTAAAGCGACGAGGAGCTTTGACGGCACCCGATGCGGATAGAGATCGTCGAGGACAATGTGCGTACACACCGGAAGGAACGGTTCAGGTCTTGATCCACGTAGTAGATAAGTCGCGGGAAAGGACTGTAGGCGTCTTTGAATGCCCACAAGCACCGTCGGTGCCACTTGTACACGTCGAATGTAGAGCACAATACGGGAAAGTTGGACGACGTGTTTTCGGGGGAACCATCGAAGCGGCCAAAAGCCTACAATCTTCGGTATTTTGCCGCAGCACGATGCGAATACCCATCTCGTTCAAGAGA